>CM038112.1:1972998-2103096 GCA_001642375.2 Mentha longifolia
AAGTGCACATATATATACTCTCACATACATCTAGAGAGAGAGAGAGAGAAGTAGTGAGTAGGGAGTGAGGGTGGAAAACAGGTGTCAGAACTCAAAAAAAGGTAAAAATGTTGCTGGTAGTAGATATATATTGGGAAGTGCTGATGCGGAAAGAAAGAGACAGGAAATTGCGTAAACGCGGCTTCCCAAATCATTAAAGAAAGCCAGAAAACTTGCATTATCATTCTTATTAGTGTTTTTAAATAAATCTTCACACTTATTTTTCTCCTTTTACTAACACTATATAATTAAAAAACTACAGTATTATTCATAAACGGAGTGCACGGTGGTGTGAAAGCGAATGTCGACACCCCGACCTTTTACCCCAGTCGACAACAAGAGACTCTTTTTTTATTCGCAGCTGACAATAATTTCAATCCCCTTCCACTTTCTTGCGATTCTCTCTTATTACAAGCAAGAATCTCATACCTTACAAATTTCACAATTTAAGACAATAATAGTCCATTCCTTGTAACAAATTCTGTTGCACTATAAGCCAACCTATCCTTTTCTTCTACCAGAAAAACAATCATGTACTAATTTACATTCACATTATACTTAAGCCAGCTAGGCACCTCCATTAACCCGATTTTTCGGTAAGCGTGGAAACGAGCTCGTCTCGCGCTTTCTGGAGGGCCTCCGGCAACTTCTCCGGCTGGCTTCCGCCTGCCTGAGCAAAGTTAGGGCGGCCGCCTCCTTTCCCGCCACACACCTTTGCTATCGACCCTACAAACTTCCCTGCTTGGATGCCGAGTTCAACGACCCCGGGAGAGAATGCCGCCACTAAACTTACCCTGTTTTCGTCAGGGCATGATCCCAGTATCACGGCCGTCGGATCTGGCAAACTGTTCACTAGATATTCGGCTGCGCTCTTCAATGCATCGGCGTCGACATCTTCCATGTCCGAAACCAGCACTCTGCATGAAATATATGAGTTAGAAAGCTGGAGAAAAAGGTGGATAATTCAGAGCGTAACCTAGCTTGTTTTTGAAGTTTTGAAATAAAGAACTTTAATAGAGAACATGTCTTACGTTATCTTTGATGAAGATCCAACTGAAAACGCGCTGCTGATGATGCTCGATGCTTTGTAAATCGCAGCTTTTGCACGAGCAGATGAGACCTCATTCCTCGCTTCGCGTAAATCCTTAAGAAGATTGTCCACTCTAGTCGTAACGTCTTCAGCATTTACCTTCAGAGAGAGCAATATAAGTCCTTCATATTGCGACAATGGCACAATCAAAAGAAATATATGCATACGAAGAGTGGAGAAACAGCATACTTTGAGAGTGGAACAGAGCTGCTTCAAGTAGTTATCTCTAGAGATGACATACTCTATAAAAGCATCACCAGCCACAGCTTCAATGCGTCTGACGCCTGATGCAATTCCTTGTTCGGAAATTATTCTAAAACCACGTATTTCTGATGTACTCTTCACATGAGTTCCACCACATAGCTCCATGGATACACCAGGAACCTCCACAACACGCACCTAAGGTGTTTTTGAGAAAAAATTTCAAATTAAAATGACACTTGATCTAAGCCACAGGAAATGGAAAAAAGGAGGCAGGATGGCTTATGTTTAGACAAGAAAGAACCTTTTCTCCGTATTTTTCACCAAACATTGCGATTGCTCCAGCCTCCTTAGCTTCAGCCAATGCCATCACTCTCGTTTTGAGGAGTGTTGCCTCTCCAATCCATTGATTGATCATCAACTCTATTTCACCAAGCTCATGTTCTTTAAGAGGTCTACTGAAATTGAAGTCAAACCTCAGGCGATCAAACGCCACCAAAGATCCGGCTTGAGAGGTCTCTTGGCCAACTACTTTCTTCAGTGCAGATTGGAGTAGATGTGTGGCTGTGTGATGAACCTAAAAGAGAAGCAAATGCAATGAAATCTTTAATATTAGAAGAAATGACACAAGTGAAGAAAAAAAAAAAAAATTAAAAATGGACCTTAGCTCTTTGCCTCAAGTTTGGATCTACTTCAGCTTTTACTTCTCCACTACATTGATTAGGCCTTTTACGACAGTTCCTTTGTGGACAAATATGTTACCGAGGGACTTTTGCACATCTTGTATCTGCACAATAGCTTCCTTCTTTTCTTGAGAATCGGTAACATATAGAAGGCCATGATCCCCAATTTGCCCTCCTGATTCAGCATAGAAAGGGGTTCTATCTAGCAACACTTCGACCTCATTCCCTTCAGAAACCTCCCCTACTGGCTTGCCATTTACTAAGATACCCTCAACAACTGCTGTACTAAAAAGTGTGTCGTATCCAACAAACTCGGTGTTTGGAATGTTCTCTGTCAGCTCCGCTCCATCTTCACAGAGAGTTTCACCGTGTTGTGTGCAGCCTGCGACTGACGTCTCTGATTCTCCATTTCTACATCAAAACCCTCCATATCTATACCTACACCCCTTTCATCAGCTACTTCTCTTGTTATCTCTACTGGAAAACCAAATGTATCGTAGAGAAGAAATGCATCCTTTCCAGAAATACAAGGCACCGTCCCATTGCTCTCTCCTTTTAACAGTGCATCAGTCAAGATTTCTTCTAAAAGCTTCTCTCCTCTCTCTAGTGTTGAAACAAAACGAAGCTCCTCCCTTTTCAACTCCTCAAGGATGCGAGGAGTCCTTGTTTTCACGTCTGGATCTATTTTGCTGCTTAATTTGATAACTTCTTCGGCTAGAACTGGCAAAAATACCCCTTCAAGGTTTTCCACAGCATCCCTCTTTATGCCTAATAGCCTTCCAGTTCTTATTGCCCTTCTTACCAAACGACGAACCACGTAGCCTCTTCCAATATTTGATGGGAGAGCACCATCTGATATAAGATAAACTATTGCACGCATGTGATCTCCAATTATCTGAAAAGGGAAAAACAGTTTAATCAAATCGTACAGAAGAAAGAGCATTGAATATAGAAACTCCTTAAAAATGGCGTACTTTAAGATTCATTTTTGTAGACTCATCTGCATGTGAGTAAGATACATTTGCCAAATCTGAGGCCCTTTTGATAATAGGAAAAATCAAATCAGTTTCGTAATTATTAGGAACCTGCAAAAGAAAAGATCAGGACTTGAGCATGTTGAACGTGACATAATACTTGAACTACTTGTTTATTCTCTTACCTGTTGAAGAATACGAGCCATACGCTCTAACCCAAGCCCAGTATCAATGTTCTTCTGCTTTAAGGGCTCCAGTGATCCGTCTTCCTTTCTATTGTATTGCATGAAAACGAGGTTGTAGAACTCTATAAACCTAGAATCATCTCCAAGATCCTGTTATAACAGTTACAAAGCATTACAAGGTAAGAGAAAAATAGAAATACAAAGGAAAAGCAAAAGAACAAACTTTCTTTCCTAATTAAGATGGATACTTACAACATCTGAATCCCCCCTCTCGGGATGGAAGTCGTAATAAATTTCAGAGCATGGTCCGCATGGACCAGTTGCTCCACTTGTCCAGAAGTTGTCCTCTTCACCAAGTTTCATTATGCGATTTGCTGGAACGCCCATCTGTGAGAACGGGAGATAATCAGAAAAATAATATGATAATAATTGTCGCAAATTATGATGACATCCAAAGTGCGACATTCTCATAAATCTGTATGTCTCTCAGCAAGGAACTAACTAAGCAAGATCACATGATAGCCTACAATTACACGTTGGATATGTAAAGTGATCAATAGATTCTGCCAACCTTATCATGCCATATTGCGAAAGTTTCATCGTCATCTTTATACACACTGATCCATAATCTGTTAGCTGGTAGTCCAAACCTATATGCAACATATATTACACAAAATGACATTAGCAGAAAGATATGCAAAAGCATATCTAAATATACATATGAAGAGGTAAAAGTTGATATGAACATTCTGATCATGAAGAGACTTTAAAGAAAATATTAACCTGTCACAAAATGAAATAAAGAACAAAGATAACAAAGATAAGATTTTCTCTTCATAAATCTCAAGTCATGGGCCATCTTTCTATAATTCATGAAACGCCTATGGTGTGACTAAAATTACTCTATATATCAGTAGAAAGCTTTGATCAATCATCACATAATACATACTCCACTGTTGAAAGCTCCCAGGCCCATTTTACAGCCTCTTGTTTGAAGTAATCTCCGAAACTAAAATTCCCAAGCATTTCAAAGAATGTCTGATGTCGAGAGGTTCGACCTACATTCTCTATATCGTTTGTTCGTATGCATCTCTGCGAAGTTGCAGCACGTGGTACTTCTCTAGGCACCTGCAAAATTGAAATGATAAAATCAATTGTAAAATAAAACTGGCACTTTGTGAGAGATGGTGAATTCTCTAAAATGGTAGTAAACAAACATAGGTTCTGTCCTATTTCAATCTTTTAGAGTGGTCATTTTCTTTCTGAATCACCCCGAACAAACATATATTCTCTGCCGACCAAAAGCGAATGAGAAAAGAACAACACCGGAAAACACATGTGGTTGCAGACATGGACACGTTATCATATGCAAACAATCACACAGTTATTACGAGACACAAAACCTTGGATTTTAAGGTTTTCCAGGGCATAAGAAAAACTACTTCTGCCTCGACTCATGCATACTCACGGACCTAACAGAAAAGCTGAGGAAGCGTGTATAGAACCTTCCCAAGGAATATAGGCTTGAACTGAAGCATTCCAGCAATTGTTAGTAAAACTGTTGGATCCTCCGGAACTAGAGAAGAACTTGGAAGAACCTTGTGACCTCTCGTAGCATAAAAATCAAGAAATCTTTTGCGTATAGAGTCACCACTTGTGGAAAGATTCAATGGTTTATCTTCCACAAGTTCCACAGTTAAGGGTTGAGCTGAAGCTGAAAGGGAAATCATATGCATGTTATGTAGTCGTCAGAAGCAAGTAAAAGTCGCAACTATTTGCTAGTAGATGTATAGAGATATTTACCATTTACAACGAAGAGCTGAGACCGTCTCACACGGGAACGCCTATAGCTCAATGAACAAGGATCCACTAAAGCTAGAGATTGTAAGGTAAAGCCTCTGTAGTCTCTACTACCTGTATCGAATCACTTCTACTCAGAATGTAACACAAGGTAAAAGGAAAGAATACAACTAAACAGAGGAGCAAAATCTAGTTTTATCATGATTGCCTTGATGATTGGGAGTAGTTCTGAGTTCTAACCGGAGACAGTCATAAACATCACTTTTGAGTACAAACAGCAATGCATTAATACATAAAATAAATTTAAATGAATAAAGCTGAACAAAAATTGGGCCTTTCTCACTCGAAATTTCAGCTAATATAAGTATAACACCAAATTTCTAAGAAACTCCCAAATACAAGAAATACAAGAAACTTGGTATCTTTCCCAGATAAGAGAAAAATTCCAACTTGGGTCGAACTCCACAGAGTAAAAAAAAACCCAACCCAAGCGCACACGAGATTACACCAAGAACTAACGCACAGGAACAGATACAGAGAAGAAGAGGAGAAAGGGAAAGAATCGAATTTTAGTGGGGAAAGGAAGAGAGAGATTACCAGTGGTGAAAGGAGAATCGAATCTTGAAGTTGGAAATGGCATGGCATGTTTATGTTGCAGAGTGATGGAGGGGTTCAAGCTCGCCATATCCCTTTCCCTCTCCCTCCTCAACTCGTTTACCGTTATGTAAGTTGAAGTGGAGAGAAAGAGAGAGGATAAGCCTTTTGGGTTTAATATCCACACCACACGATTAAAACCTTCTTCTATAATAAAAGTGCAACAAACTAAAATGTTGTTGATAATAGGTAGAGCTTCGGCTCTTGGGCTTATTCACCCTTAGCCTCAATTGTAAGTCTATAGGAATTGGGCCGACTTTCCCTTTTACGGATTAATAGCCCAAGTCGTTTATATAATATGACTCATAAATTGATTTTAACCAAACTAAATAGTAAGAATTACCTTCACTTTTCAACTCCAACTATTATATTCAAAGATTTAGAATTTAAGCAAAATAAGAAAATTATAGGTCATTAATTTAGTAAGATTTACTTACTTCAGATAGCTTCCACCAACATGAAAACGTACATAACAAAATTATGCAGGACAGATGAGTATTGTTGCTTCAATTAATTAGAATGACTGTTTATTCAATATTTTCTCCTGTATTTTTCACGCTTCCTAGGTGTATTAAGTGTTTAAACACTCCACTAAAAAAGTGCTCTTTTAGCTATAAAAAAAACACATATAATTATTAATTTCGAGAATAATTAATTGGGAGGCAATTACTGTATATATATAAATACAGTAATGCCCCTTTAGCGAATATTGGAGGCTCCGATAGAAGGGAGAAAAATTAAAAAACGAAGCTATTTTGTAGGACGGCGAGAATAGATTATATATGGAAAACTGCATGCGTCTTTATTTAATCTATGTTGACAACTCTCAACTGTATGTATGTATATATATATATGGGACACACTTGGGTCAGCCGGAGGCACAGTGCGGCCGGGCTAAAATAATGACACTTTTATTCATATAGATTGACATTTTTCTGTATAAAGATTGACACTTTTAAAAATTGTCATTTTATTCGTAAAATAATTATGTTAAAGATTGACATTTTTATTCATATAGATTGACATTTTTCTGTATAAAGATTGACACTTTGGGCCCGGCCGCATGGTGCCTCCGGCTGACACAAGTTTTTGTCTATATATATATACAGGGGCGGAGCCAGGGGGGGACTGGGGTAGGCTTGAGCCACCCCTCAAATTTTTATTTTTTTTTTTTCACTTACTATATTTTGAATATTTTTTATACTTTTCAAAAATTAGTATTGAAATATATATTTTAGCCCCCTTGATCCATGGTTTTTGGCTACGCCACTGTATATATATATATATATATATATGTATTCAATGGTTGCGTTTGACCTCAACAAATCTAATGACTTCTTTAAATTAATATATATGTAAGTGAAAAAAAAAATAATAATAACCAAACGGTATATCGAGTTTACATTACAAGTACTAATATGGAATTTCCAATTGGTTAGTTTAAGTCTCCCCAATATGAATTAATAGAGTATTCTAGTCCAGGCTCTCCAAGAAACTTCTGTTTAGGTCAAAAGTTAACTTTTTCTTTTAATCTTTTGAAACCACCAACTATACTTTTATCAAATTCTTCACATAGACAAAATTATCAATTTTGTCCTTTGAATTTTCTAAGATAGCCTCTCCTTTCTTTCTTTTTTCTTAATTTTCACATGTACACTCAATTTTCTCAAGTACATGGCACATCCTGTCCATGAATTGCTTATCTTCAAAAGCCTTCTTATGTCTACATTAAATATAACAACACCCAGCACAGACCAGCCCCTTCTTCTTAATTAATTAATAAAAATTGAACTAAAAAAAAAAAGTCAGAAAATAAAATAAGATTTTGTTCATTACAAATTTAAGTGATAGCTTAAGACTATAATTAATTAAGTAATCAGTGAAATTAGAAACTACATGCATGCATGCCATATAAATGAGATACAAATGAGTTTCACTTCCTTATTTCGACTCCCATATAGTAAGTTAACATTTTTCCCAATACTCATCAGTATTTTATGGTGAGTTTTCTAATAGTACTGGTATAATATTAAAGAATGACGTATACAATTTCCAATATTAATATACTGTATATTGTGTGGGCGTAATATTTTTGTTTAATATTCCTATATACTGTATATGATATTGTTATTTTGCAAATCAAAAATCTAAGTTGGTAGAGAGGAATTGTGATGAGGGAAAGTCCTTCTTGGCAGCTTAAATTTATTGATATATATTATTATCATTATCATTATCATGATTATTACTGTGTGTTGATAGCATAAGGTCATAGTCCCTGTCTCTGTTTTATTTATTGCCGATCTTAAATTCAAAAATTGTGAGCTGATCTAATATATATACACATATATTGTCTAGACACTTAACTAATAATTTCAATTATTTTATTCATCTTACGCTATGTTGATTGAAGTCAAGTCTTCCCTAAGATAAGCATGACAATCCCTTTTATAGATATGATTATTCTTCGTCAACATCTTTTTATTTATTTATTTTAACAGAAATTCATGAGAAGTTAGAATTTAAGCATAAGAGTTAGAAAAATCCTTGAGCTAAATACTGAGCCAAAGCATTTATATATATATATATATATATATATATATATAGAGAGAGAGAGAGAGAGAGAGAGAGAGTTTGGTTCATATGTTAATAAATTCTGGTATGTTAAATAGGAATGAATCTACACTATTGATCTTAATCAAATCTATGGCTGTCATTGATTTAAACATGATATCAAGGTACAATATATATGATTTCATTTAAGCATGAATTGGTACATTTAAAAGCACAATTATATAATAAGCATAATTTTATGCACATTTAAGCATAATTTTGTATACCTTTTAAGCATTTTTAACATTTTAATATGTCAAGATTTAATAACACACGAACCGTTCCTTATATATATATATATATTAGATTGTTTTCTTATATATGTATATATATGGTGGGCTAGCTGATTTTTTGTTTTCTTTTTACGAATAAAATAAATTTATTAATATATAAATTTAAAAAAAAAATAAAGATCGACTAAATTACGTCGGACGTTCACGGGGAATTTGGCCTATGTGGGAGTGGGAATTAAATAAAGACGACGGATTACTTTTATCGTCAAATAATGCATGCATGATTACATTGTGCTAGAATATAACGCAAATGGCCTACATAAAATAATGATAACAAATTAACAATAACTATAATATTATACGTATAAAACAAACTTCTGAGTCATATTTACTATATAAGGTGGTAGCTTTCAGTTGATTTCAGTATTTTCTTAATACAACTTGTGATATTTTTGTATATATCATATATGGTGAGCGCCAGCAGTAATGACATAAAAATGGTGATGGACTATGATATATAATTTCAACAAATTAATTTGATGTGGATCTTATATTTGTCCTCCTTCTTGTTATATATGTATGATTCTGATTCTTTTTTTATTTCCCTAACTAATAATACTTTCCTCAATTAGTAATTCAACCATCTGGCCTATTAATCTTTTTTATAACCCTGCATAAAATCAAATTAATTATCTACGTATTCGCTACATTTAGTCATTGGACTCATGACTTAATCACTAGTTGTCATTGAAAATATAGTTACCTGGATTTTACAAAATACTAGTAGTATATACTACCTTCATCCCAATAGATTAGTCATAGTTTGAATATTACACAAACCAAGGTTTGGTCAATAAAGTTGGAAAAGTACAAATTTAAGAGTAAATTAGTGTGAAAAAGTACAAAAAGTACTAATTGGGCACTAAAATCTAAGTTAAATATTTCCTTATTTAGAAATGTGACTAATGTAATGAGACGGACTAAAACGGAAATGTGACTAATGTAACGGGATGGAGGTAGTATATATTTTCATGATCTCTTTTTGTCTTCTTTTTCCAAACCATTGAGAAATCAAGTAAAATCACTTCTTCTTCTTTTTTTTGGTTATAAAATGGGTTGTCATAACTCATAAGCCTAACTAATTAATACTTAATAAATACTAATAATACTATAATTTATAAACAATTATTAGTATGTATAGATTTTCATGATCTCTTTTTGTCTTCTTTTCCCAAACTATCGAGAAATCAAGTAAACTCACTTCTTCTTCTTCTTTTTGTTATAAAATGGGTTGTCATAACTCATAAGCCTAACTAACTAATACTTAAAATACTGATAATACTATCATTTCTGAACAATTATTAATAGAGTCAATTCCAAAAATAGTCATTTTGATAATGTAAATGTAAATTTTAGCCGCACATAAAAAAATAGGTAAATTATAACCATTTTTGTGTAAAATGACATGTTTGCCCTTTAAGTTAATTACACGACCACGATTATACGGCTACATGGTCGTGTAATGATGGTCGTGTATTTCGCACGGCCCGACAGATACGGCTCCCGGCATGGCATTGCACGACCACGACTCGGGGTGGTCGTGGTCGTGCATTCGACAAGACGGGGGCTCCCGCCCGTGCCACAGCCAATACAGGACGCACGGCCACGCCCGGGGGAGGCGGTTGTGGCCGTGCGCTCGCACACGGCGCCCCGACGGGGGCTCGTGCCCAAGCCACGGCCAATGCACGACGCACGGCCCCAGGATACACGGCGCCACAAGGGGCGAGGGGCAAGCCCAACAAGATAATGCACGACCACGACTGGGGGGAAGGGGGTCGTAGTCGTGCACTCGCACGGCCCGGAGACATGGCGCCACGACGGGCGAGGGGCGGGCTCGACTAGGCATTGCACGACCACGACTCAGGGTGGTCATGGTCGTGTATTTAGCATTTGATAAGGCAGCGCCCCTCTAGCCGTCGGAGGTGCTCCGGCAAGTTCTTCATGCCACAATAACCCAATATTTTCAACAACTCGCAGCGTCGTACCTCTTAATCATTGACGAGATAGATTCGTCTTCCTCATGCTCGCGATCGAGCTTAGCTTGGCGGTGGTGGATCTGTCTTCACGGCGGAAGGTGTGGCTTGGTGGAGCTCAACGGCGCCGAGGACTTTTGGAGGGGCGCCGCCGGATTCAGGTCACGCAGCGGATATTTAAGCTTTGGTCGTGGTCTCGGTCGTGCGTCGCTAAGCATCGATGGTGAGGCGCGAGGTGGTAGTCAGAGTTTCACGGCGGTGGGGCGTGGTTTTCGAGGAGGCGGCGCGCGGTGGGGCTAGGTTGTGGAGCTCGTCGGCGCTGGGTATGGAGCTTTAGAGGAACGGTGCCGCTCCGTTGTAAGATGGCGGCGAATTTGGCAAAGGCGTGAGGTAGGAGGCCCCGTAGGTTAGGGATGATGACCAATACTTTTTTTTAATTTCTAAATTTTATTTTTATTATTTCTTAATTTTTTTTAATTTAAAATATAATAATAGGATCAGGGTAGTTTTGTAAAAATGACTAAAATTTACATATTCTTTTATTGATGGCTAAAATTTATATTTGTTTATCAAAATGACTATTTTAGGGTATTAGCTCCTATTAATATGTATATCGTTTTCTTGTAGTAATTATGGTAGCAGCCCAAACATGACCTTGTATTATATGATGAGAAAATAAAAGGCATGTTTCCACGCAAATTCAAAAACAAGAAAAGGGTTAATACTATAGCATGAGCAGCCAGCAGTCAGCCAGCCAATTTTGTCAATTTTTTTTCAAAATCAACCAAAAAAATGGTCAACCTACACACACTTACCCACCTATTTCTCAATTATTAATTGCTCAACTACACTTGAAACTAATTTAATTCCCTTTCCCTTCCCCACTCATCTAAAATACTCCACCCCATTTTCACCATGCCAACTTTATCCCAATTTAATAATTAAATTAAAATAATTAATGTCCAAGTGCAGCTATCCCTATATATACACACACTCATATTTTCCACAAAACTCGTGACTTGAGAGGTTAAGAAGTAAGAGCCCTTCACATATTTCAAGAATCCAACACAAATTAAGTAGTAGCTTTATAATTTGTGAAGGCAAGTGAAGAAAATAAAATGGCAGAAAATAATCCAACAAATCACGAGACGGAGTCAGTAAATTCCGCTCCGATAACCCCACGGCCGGCGTCGGTGGCTCCGACGCCGCCCATCGTGTCGCTTCCGCCGTCGCAGTTCCACTCGCCGTCGCTCACCCGGTCGCCCCTCCTAACCCCGGGCGGGACCAATAGGAAGACGCCACGCATAAGGACGCCACGTTTCATCACCCCATTGGGCAGCCCCCTAAGGAAAGCCATAAAACTCACAAAGCTGGACCCACAGGATGCTTGGCTCCCCATCACCGAGTCCAGAAACGGCAACGCTTACTACGCTGCTTATCACACTCTCTGCTCCGGAATCGGGATTCAAGCCCTCATTCTCCCCGTTGCTTTCACCATTCTTGGCTGGTAATTTATTTATTTTTTGGAAGATTGAATTTTATTTTTTTTAAAAGAAACCGTCTTACCAACTGAATTACGTTTTTTTTTATTTTATTTTTAGGGCTTGGGGAGTGATTGGGTTGACGCTGGCGTTTATTTGGCAAATGTACACTCTCTACCTACTTGTGCAAATGCACGAGTCTCCACAAGAAGGAATCCGGTACAGCAGGTACATGCAGCTGGCCAGCGCGACGTTCGGCGATAGGCTGGCGAAGTTCCTGGCGGCGTTTCCGATCATGTACCTCTCCGGCGGGACGTGCGTGGCGCTGATCGTCATCGGTGGGGCCACATCCAAGATGTTTTACCAGACGGTGTGTGGGGCCAGCTGCGCCACCTCGAAGCCGCTGACCAACGCGGAGTGGTACCTGGTGTTCACGTGCGCGGCCGTGCTGCTGTCCCAGCTCCCCAACCTCAACTCCATCGCCGGAGTCTCCCTCGTCGGCTCGCTCACGGCCGTCGGCTACTGCACGGCGATATGGGTGGTGTCGGTGTCGGAGGGCGCGCTTCCCAACGTCTCCTACGATCCGGTCCGGTCCAAGACGGAAATCACTAAGATTTTTGATGTGCTGAACGCGCTTGGGATCATTTCTTTTGCCTTCAGAGGCCACAACCTCATTCTTGAGATTCAGGTCCACTTCTTTTTTTTCTTTTTTTCTTTTTCTTTTTCTTTTTGTTTAATTAACACGCACTCATGATTTCGATAGATCGAGTTGGCAATATATCATATATAATTTTGCTTTATTATATTCAATAAAGCATACATGGTGATGATTAATGGAAATATAATATGAAAAGAAATCACATAAGAATCGAGTAGCTGAGGTGTTTTGATCGATAGAAATCTTGACTGCTGATCTAGATTAGATTAATTAATTTATTAGCTGTACATATTAGACTATCCCAAATTGAATACTACCATTAGCTAAATTTGACCGTCATGTCATGTTTATGTAGCCGTAAACTACGAAATTCTGCTATTTAATTAATTAAAAACACTAGATACTTAATTGCATATAGGTCCCTCATTTTATGCTTATTTGCAAAATAACCCCTAAATTTTGAACAACGTATAGTAGCACTTGATAAAAAAATTATACTAGTAGAAATGTGAATTTTAATTAGTTATGTCTAAATTAAATATGTACAGGCCACGATGCCCTCAAGCGAGAAGCATCCATCAAGCATACCAATGTGGAGAGGAGTGAAAGTTGCTTATTCCATCGTTGCAATGTGTTTGTTTCCTCTAGCAATCGGCGGTTACTGGGCATACGGTCACATGGTACGTACATTTTACTCCAATTTCGATATTAAAATCAAAATCCAATCTAAGTTTGAATAAATAAATAAACTAAATTATTATATTTTGAAATCATCAGATCCCGCCAAACGGAGGCATGCTCGCGGCCCTACTAGGGTTCCACAGCACGGACGTGTCGCGGTCCGTGCTAGGCCTGATAAGTTTATGTGTCATCATAAACGCGGTGTGCTCTTTCCAATTGTACGGGATGCCCATGTACGACGACATGGAGTCTCATTACACGACGAGATTCAAGAAGCCGGCCCCATGGTGGCTCCGGGTGATCATCCGGACCATGTTCGGGTTCGGGTGCTACTTCGTGGCTGTGGCTCTGCCGTTTTTGGGGAGTGTGGCCGGTTTGGTGGGAGGAATCGCGTTGCCGGTGACATTGGCCTACCCATGTTTCATGTGGCTGAAGATGAAGAAGCCCAAAACTTATGGGCCGATGTGGTGGATTAATTGGAGTTTGGGCCTCATTGGAATGGGCCTCAGTACAATCTTGACCGCGGCGGGTTTGTATGTTGTTATAGATACTGGAGTCAAAGTTAGCTTCTTCAAGCCTTAATTAATTAAATATTAGTAGTATATTTTCATGACTCCATACAAAGTGAGGGGTGGGTGAGAATTATATATATATACACAGATGTATGGTTTATCTTTTTTTTCTTTCTTTTTTCTTTTTTTTTTTGTATTTGGTTTGGAAATACTTAGGGTGAGAATGATGTGTTTTATTGAAATTTTGATTTTTTATTTCTCACTTTGGGGAAGATTGAATTTATTACTTAGATTTTAGTAGGTTTTGGATAATCATTGTATTTGTTAAATGTGATATGAAGTTACTTTAATGTCCTTACTCAAATTTCCCTCTTGGGCCTTGCTTGGGCCGGTTTTGGTCTTTATTTATATATGTGTAATTTCTAGTAATGACTACAATGTGCTATGATTTCCAAAGAGAAAAACACATATATTTAGTACTCCATCCGTCTCAGTTCAATTGGCTCATACTTTAAATATATGTGAGTTATAAAATAATAAAGTGGGACAATTGAACTGAGACGGAGAAAGTAGAAAATTTTCTAAGTTTCCGTAAAGGAATTATCATAGCAATCTCCAACATTATAAATGGGAATCTAGTGGTATTGATTTTGATAGCTGGATAAATGCTTTTATAGTAATGGATGCGAGGGATAATTCATCCATCGTATGGTTATTGGGCAGTGAAAGCAGAGAGCACCTTCTCAAGTGGTGTCGCTTCTCATAGAGTAGGAAAATCACATCCACTAGCAATGCAAGCATATGCAAGAAACGACACAAAAAAAATTGTTAGATTGGATTCAATATAATGAAATTGGTTTACTAAGAACATGCATGTGTTGATTTATATATGTATTGATCAAAACACATATATGATCCTACTTTATTATAATTTGTGCTTGAGTGCAATTATCGACTAGTTTCTATACGATACTCTCTCATCTTTTCATATTTTGCCATTTTTATTTGTCCACAAAATGTTTACTTATTTCATTTTTGGATATATACTTTAAAGGAAGATCCATTTTCCATTTTTCACTACAATTAAACAATATCTTAAAACTCGTGTCACACCTTAAAAGACCTTGGTGGACAGAATTTAGGAGTATATTTCTACAGATATATACTAAAATAACATTTTGATTATCCATATTTCTACACATTTTAGACGTGCATGGAGTTTACTAATTTAAGCGAGGCATATTAGAGGTTTTTAATTATATTATTACTATACAATCCTGTATGTTAGTGATAATAATGGATTTGAAATTGTTAAGCACCTTAGCTTAATGTTGTATATATGTACACTAGTTTAGTACCCATCAAAATTTGACGGGGATCACTTCTCATGAAAAATAATAATATAAGTATTTATTTTAAGATTATACTATTGTTAGGATTTATTGGGAAAAAATAACATTAAATTGAATTAGGAAAAAAAATATAAGATAAAAGATCAATGAGGTGTGACATTTCTCGATTAGTTTTACTCGTTTTGAATGTCAAGTAGTCCGTTGATCATTATAACAGAAAAATAAATTAGGTGAGATCCCGTTTCTCGTGTAGTTATATTCATTGTGAATATTAAGCCGCCAATTATACATTGGTAATATTTTTCAAGTAATTGTATTTTTCATTTCAAATTTTCTGTTGGTCGAAAAAAAATAGGTTGATGAGAAGTAATATTATTTTCGCATGGTTATATTCATTTAAAGTAAAGCCACCCGTCATTCGATATAATTGAAGGATTGAATATCAAGCAGCCTGCCATTTAAATACTCCCTCCATTTCATATATATTGACACCTTTTTTTTTGGCTTTTCTGGCACGCTTTTCCACGCTTCTCGATGATGGGTTTTTAAAATGGATTTTTGAAGAATTCTTTCTTTTACGGGGTTTTAAAAGAATTCTTGAAAAATCCATTTTAGAAACCCATCATCGAGAAGCGTGGAAAAGCGTGCCAGAAAAGCCAAAAAAAAAGGTGTCAATATATATGAAATGGAGGGAGTATTGATTAAGGATAACTCTCCCATATTTGAGTTTTCCTATCGATGAAATCATTTTCTCCAAAATTGATTTAGCACCTTTATATAAACTTCTTCATCCGCTCGTCCCTACTCAACTAACAAACTATAAGCCATAATGGTATTTTTATTTTCATTAATGTGAAGTATTTTAAATATTTATATGGGATAAAACTGAGATGATTTTATCATATTTGAGTTTCTTGACGAAGCCGTCTCTCTCAAACATCTATTTGAGATCAATAAATTAAATAAAAATCTAAGAAAAAAATTAGGTTAGGAAAATAAGTCATTTCTTGAGTATTTTAATTTAATTTAAATGTCAAGCGACCCGTTGTTCGATGTAATTAAAATTAGGTCAATGAGAGTTATTTGGCAATTGTACTCATTTCTATTGTCAATTTGCCCGTTGTTTGAAAAGTTGTACTCGATTTAATGTTACGATGCCCGTTAATCATTGAAATACAAAAATAAGTCAATATATATAATATTTTTGAAGTCGTTCATATTAAAAGAAATTATGTCAGAAAAATATGTCATTTCTCGAATAATTTAATTCAATTATATATTTAATAGGAGTGTTAAAATCCATTCATTTTTATACACGTGACTTAAATATTCACAAAATAAATAAATCATAAAATTTTGTGACCACTTATTCTTTGTTATGTGATGCATGATGTAATTGAAGTAGGATATACTCCGTATTAATTATTTTTTATAGAGTTTTTTAATTATTTGTAGATTAAATTAGTAATTATAAAGCAAAGCAATAAGAATGTAGAAAATAATAATTAAAGGATATTACACCCAAGCAAAATACGATTTTTTTTTCCCTGTTAGTTTATTACGGAGTAAATTTATTGAATGAAAATTAGGTCAAAGAGCGGTAGCATTCTCTGGTAATTATATTTGTTATTCATGTTAGCCGCTCTTTGTTTACATCAATAGAAAATTAGATTAAAGATTGATAACATTCCGCAAACATTTGTATTAATAAGTTAAAGATAAGTTAGTACGGACTCAAGTAGTTGTTTTTCTTTGAATATCATCAAGTCATCCAATGTTCAATATATATAATATAATAAAAATAAGTTAAGAAGGATATCATTTCTCAAGTAGTTGTCTTTTATTGATTATCATCAAGTCATCCGTTATTCGATATAATAGAAAATAGAGTAAAGAGTAATAATATTTTTCGAGTAGTTATTTTCTTTTTCAATTGTCAATGGTATCATTCATTTAGCAGTTATACACATTTTAGGTAGTAGTCTTTCATTGGATATCATTAAGTCGCCCGTTGTTTGATATAATAGAAAAATACGAATATCATTTTTTGAGTAGTTGCATTTTTTTTAATGGTCGAGTCACTCGTTGTTTAATGTAATAAAAAAATTATGTTAAGAGCAAGTTATACACATTAATATCAAGTTGCCCATTATACTACATAGCTTACAATAATTCGCTGACAAAAATGTTACATGTCAAATTAAATTAAATTAGGAATATTGATAATAATGAATATAATTTTCAAGGTAGTTTTACTATCAAGATGTCGAGTCCCATGTTGTTCATGTTGCTAGATGAAAATTTAAAACCCTTAATTTTGTGTCCCTCCGTTGCCTATCCTATATCAAAATTGGATGAAATACCGACCAACATTTTCTCTTCTAGAATAAGAGAGAATATCAACAAATGTTTTCTCTTTTAGATTTTTATATCTTTCCGAAATTCAATATGGGATAACCAAAATAATATTAAAATGAAATAAAAAATATATTTCTGAGGGGGTTCGAGTCACATTGATGCGCGTGTGTGTGTGAGTGTGTTATGTTTGCTTGATCAAACAACTATATATTTCCGAAATTCAATGTGGGATAACAAATGTTTTCTTCCTATATTTTCTTTCTTTGCCAATAGTATATATAACAAAAAAAAAATATGCTTGATACTTCCAATTAGAATTAATAAATTAATAAAATAAAGTTATGAAAATTATTGGAAAACATTAATAGAAAATGAAGAAAATTCCATGTAAGATTAAAATATTCAATCATACTAGTTTAGTGCCCGTCGAAATTCGACGGGGCTCACTTTTTGTGGAAAATAATAATAGAATTATTTATTTTGAGAGTATAGTTTGTTAGGATCCATTCGAAAAAAAAATAAACCGAATTAGAAAAATGAAGAAAAAAAGAAGATCAGTGAGGTGTGACATTTGTCAAGTAGTCTGTTGATCATTGTAATAGAAAAGTAGATTAGGTGAGGTACCGTTTTTTTCGTATAGTTATACTCATTTTGAAAGTTAAGCCGTCAAGTATATGTTGTAATATAGAAATAAATTGACGATTGGTAAAATTTTCCATATCAAGTATTCTGTTGGTCGAAAGAATATATAGGTCAATGAGAGATAAGATTTTTTCGAGTGGTTATATTCATTTAAAGTAAAGGCGTCCGTTCTTCGATATAATTGAAGGATGAATGTCAATCAGCCCATCATTTATATATTTGATTAAGGATGACTCCATCATATTTGAGTTTTCCTATCGATGAAATTATTTTCTCAAAAATTGATTTAACACCATCATACATATAAACTTCTTTTATCTGCCCGTCCCTACTCTACTAACAAACTATAAGCTGTAATGGTATAATTTTCTCATTAGTGTGAAGTCTTTTAAATGTTTATCTGGGATGAAACTGAATGATTCTATTATATTTGAGTTTTCTGATGAAGTCGTATCTCTCAAAAATTGATATGAGATCAATAAATTAAATAAAAATCAATCGATTAATAAGACAAAATATTGAATTAGAATTTTCAAAACTTTAAATATTTCTAAATACTAATTATTTTTTACAAAATAATAAATTAATAAACTCAAATCTAGATAGATCCATCCCGATTGGTAATCTCAATTCCCAATAATTTGGACGGACTTGACTATAAAATTCAAGTTTTTTGGAGTTTGTTCCACATATTACAAATTGTTGCCAAATCGAATTTGAACTTTATTGATTCCATTTACATTGAGTTAATTATCCACGTCAGTTTTTTGTTCAAAACTAACCATCTTACCAATTACTACAATTTAAGGATGTACTATAATTTATTCTTTTGAAAAATATCCATTCGAAAATAATCTCAAATTTACGACTTATTAATATTGGAAACAATAATTATAATAAAATAAGATTCAAATGCAACATCAAAAGATAAACATTAAGGGAAAAAATACCTCAATTTACGATATTAATAATAACTAAAAATATTAATACTATATTTTTGTTCTAAATCCTACCAAGAAAAAAATAAATAAATAAATAAATAAATAACCAACAAAATTCAACCCTAATGGAAAAAAATTATTTACGTAGCAATTCCACATCAACAAATTAAATTGGATTTAATTAGCTAAAATTATTAATTTAAAAGCTTGTACATTGTCGATTTAATTGAAAAGGTATGCTTGTCGATTTAATTAGCTATAATATTAATGTTGCAAGGATTAGTCCATCACATGAGTTTTCATATTGATGAAGCCATCTCTCTCAAAAATCAATTTAGCACATTTATCATATAATTAAACTTCTTCATCCACCCGTCCCGACTCAACTAACAAACTATAAGGCATAATCGTATAATTTTTCCGTTAACGTGAAGTCTTTTAAATATTTATCTAGGATAAAACTGAGACAACTCTATCATATTTAAGTTTTCCTATTGATTGATGAAGTCGTATCTCTCAAAAATCAATTGACTAATAAGATAAAATTATAAAATTAAACTTTTGAAAACTTTAAATATCATTTTGCAATCAAATTATATTAGAAAATAAAATTAGTTATATAATGGGGGACAATTAATTACGTATTTTGAATGTCAAGCCGCGTGCCCGTTGTTTACAATAATTAAAAATAGATTAATAAGGACAATATTTTTTCGGATAGTCATATTCATTTGAATTTAGAATGTCAAACTACTCATTTTTCATAGTTTTTGAAAAATATATTAATGAGAGTATCATTTTCTCAAGTACGCGTATTCATTCGAATTTTGAATTAAATACGTCCATTGTTGATAATAATTGAAAAATATGTTAACGGGGCACCATTTTATCAGGTAGTTATATTCATTCAAATTTTGTTTATCAAGCCCCCATTGTTCATAGTAGTTGAAAAATAGATTAATGAGGATAACATTTTCTCGGGTAGTCGTATTCATTCGAATTTTGAATGTTAGGCCTCCACGTTGTTAGCGGTAATTGAAAAATAAGTTGATGAAGACAATTATTTTCTCAGGAAGTTGTTTTCATTTAAAATTTTAAATGTCAAGTTGTCAATTGTTCCATGTTATGAGAAGCCTAGAATGTTCATAAATTCGATTTTATTTTCCATTTAAACAATCTTTAACTCATAAAAAAATTAAGATTTTCAATATTTTAATTTTAATCGGGGACAAATAATTTCAAAAAATGTGGTGTGTCTTTTATATTGATTAATTTAGTAATTCTTCTTTTAAAACTTTTATTTATACTAATATAAATAAATCCGTATATTTTATTTAATGTAAAAAATGTTGGCTTAAGCTCAAAAATTTATGCATAGGATTTACTTCATTATTAAAAAAAAATAATAATCTCCAAGATTTTGTCAGATGTAACATTAATTAAAGAGGCAACAATTATTATGTCCTATTAGAGTATAAAAAACAATAGTTGTCCAAAATATAAGAGTTACACAATACTTGCCCAAATTTTAAAAACATGACTAAAATACCCCCAGGAGCAAAAAAATAAAACTTCCCCCACTTTATATCACTCAAACACACGAAACCCCCCACATTCTCTCCTCAACCTCTCGACTCCCCCCATTATCAGAAAACTGCAGGTTCCAACTTCAGAAACCCTAAGAAAAAACTCTCACCATCGACCTTAGTTCTCCAATGCCACAGACAAAACGCCGTTCTCCGTTCTCCGACAGCCGTGTGAAGCCTTGAAATCCTCCGTTGTCGCCGACCGACGACTGTCGCAGACATCACGACTCGGAAAAACAAGAGAAAGCAAAGTGAAGCCGACACCGCCGAGCAATCCGAGCCGCCGCGCTCTCCAACACCGACGGAAGAGCCCGAGAAATTGAGACCCAGCGGCTACCCATTCATAGATGCAGAGGTAAGATTTTTTTTTCAACCTTCTTGCATGTAGCATTTCAGCGAGAATTTTGGAGGGTATGTCATTGGTTTAGGGGTGACGATTTAGGATCTAGGGGGATTTCGAAAAATTGTGAAGCAATCTCTAGGGTTTTTTGGTTTGAATCTGTGGTATGCCTCAGTTTTGGGTAAAAATCGGGCGATTAGAAAACATCTTTTAAGTGATGTAGTGTTGAATGTTTGTAATAAGTGGTAAAAACTTCGAATTGTTTTTCAAAAAGCTAGGGTTAGTGTATGTTCTGGATTGTTTTTACAAATAACATATAAGTTCGTAAGAAAATACATATGTTTGGTTAGAATGTGTAAAATCGAAAAGAAACTGGTATATTGTCTGATGAATTTGATAAGAAATTTTGTATTTCTTACTGTATGCTGCTGAAATAGTATAATAGTTAGAAAACTAGCCAATTTTCTTATCAATTGATAAAGACTTGTCCTCATTCTTACTATTTGGTAATGTGGTGATTAGAAAATGAAACTTTCTAACATAACATGTGTTGTGCATTGATTACTTTCGTAAGAAATTTGTGAATATTCTTACTCTGTATGAAGAAAACAGAAAAAAATAGTAAGAAATTGAGGAAATTTTCTAATGACTAGATAATAAATTTGCGGATATTTTTATTATTTATTGATTTGATGGTTAGAAAACTTCTTATTATTTATTGATTTGATGGTTAGGGGGAAAACTTCAAATTATTGTTCTAATTACTCCTTTTGGGTTTCTTATGCTTAGTTTTTGTGTGATTTAGTGTTTGAAATGTTGTTCGAATTTCATGGGATTAGTGTTTTTCTGAGATTAGAAATTATGAGAACTTCGTAAGAAAACGACACGTTACAATTAGAAAGTTAAGCAATTTTATAAGAAAGTAGGACGATTTAGTGTTTGAAATGGTGTTCGAATTTCCTTGGATTAGTGTCTTTCTGAGATAACTTGATAAGAAATTTGAGAATTTGGTAAGAACAAAACATTGCAGTTAGAAAGACAAGAATTTGATAAGAAAATACAACGATTTGTGTATCTTGGTTGGAAAAATTTAATCATGGTATCAAATAGTAAGAAATATATAATTTCTTATCATGTTGTAAGAAAAAGGTTTGGTTATATTAGAATTTAAAAAATGCAGGCAATGGTTAGAAAAATATAAATTTCTAACCTAATGTGAGAAAATTTACTATGATTTACTATAAATTTTCTTACGTTGTCCTCCTGTTTCTATTATTGTGTGCAAGGTTGAGTGGGTATATCAAAAGAGAAGTCCTGCTGAAGAAACCGCATATGCTTCAGTTTCATTTCATGGTTTGCCAGACTTCGACCTTACTTCTCTATTTTTCAAAATCGACGATACGGTGCTCAAGTTTTCGAGGGAGGAGTACGCCCTGGTTAGTAGCCTGAAGCTCGGACCAGTCTCATTCGACCCGTATGCGCCTCACGAGCTGCCTCCGATTCAATCTATGAAAATTGTGGTGTTTAAATGCAACGCATATGATAAAGAAATCACATACTTCTTATTCATGTTTATCTCTTGTTGTAGTAAGAATTATATAATTCTTATCGTTCAAAGTGTTATGTAAATTCTTATCACTTAATAAATGATAAGAATTATAGGATTCTTATCATGTTTATTATTTGTTTTTAGTAAGAATTTTATAATTCTTACGGTTCCCATAATTATGTAAATTCTTATCACATAATAATGATAAGAATTATATAATTCTTATCATGTTTATCATTTGTTTTTAGTAAGAATAAGAAATTCGTATGGAGTTTTTAAATTATTATCATCATTGAGAGAAACTTCTAATGATTTAATATTTCTAACGATTTAATATTTGGCAAGAAGAAAATATAATGATTTAATATTACTAACTCTATGTAAGAATTCGTGGATTACATTAAGCTCTATAAGAATTTATAATCTCAACGTAAGAAATTATAATATTTCTTATCATACATTACGATATTTCTTACCACAAATTGCAGATATTTAACTTGAGTAAGAATTCGTGGATTATATAGGCTCTATAAGAATTTACAATCTCAACGTAAGAAATTGAAATATTTTTATCAAAATTTACAATATTTCTTACCAAAAATTGAAGATATTATATATATATATATATATATATATATATATATATATATATATATATATATTATTATTATTATTATTTTATCAGGCAAACAACACACACACTCACACACACACGCACCCGAGGTGTCTCGAACCCCCGACCTCTTGGTTGAAGGGGAAGCGTCTTACCAACTGAGTTGCGCTTCGTTGACAAATTGCAGATATTTAACTCTATGTAATAATTCGTTGATTACATTAGACTCTCAGAATTTACAATCTCAAATATAAGAAATTGTAATATTTCTTATCAAGATTTACGACATTTCTTACCACAACTTGCATATATTTTTTTATGATAAAATGAGAAATGTGGAAGTTTTGCAATGTCTAAATAAAACAACGTATCGAAATTGTTCGGAACTCCAAAAAATTCTTCAAATGAGGAAATCCACAAAAGCTTGTTTTGATAAGCCAACTATAATCCACTGGTTGGACCCACGAGAATAATTTGACACTGGCTAGACCCACGAGAGTAATTTGACACGCTCTCGCGTGATGTATTTATTAGGGAGATGTCATCAACTGCATTTTAAAAATAAACTAAGGTGAGAAATAAATGTACTTTTGTATGGCGACGTGCTAAGAAAACATGAGATTCTTATCTATGTTTCGTAAAATTCTTGATAATTATACAATTAAAAAAAGAAATAGTAAGAAAAGAGGAAAGAAATGGTAAGAAACTATGGGTAATTCTTACTACGAAAACTGATGAATAATGTTGTTTCAACATAATCTCAGTACATACCAAACAAATTATTCATGTAGCACATTGATAAATTTAATAATTTAATAAATTCTTACCAATGATAACATAAGATTTTGCCAAAATATAATTAGCACATTTAATATTTCTAATGATTTAATATTACTAACTCTATGTAAGAATTCGTGGATTACATTAGGCTCTATAAGAATTTACAATCTCAACGTAAGAAATTATAATATTTCTTATCATACATTACGATATTTCTTATCACAAATTGCAGATATTTAACTTTGAGTAAGAATTCGTGGATTACATTAGACTCTATAAGAATTTACAATCTCAACGTAAGAAATTGAAATATTTCTTATCAAAATTTATGATATTCTTACCACAAATAGCCAAAATATAATTAGCACATTGTTCACATCACCAACATTATAGTAAGAATCTTCGAATTCTTATCCCAAAAAAGCCGTCAATTTGTGAATGAAACACATTAGCCCAAATATACATTCAAAAAAAGAAAGAACATTATTCCTAATCTAAACATCTCCAGCTCCATTTCTAAGGAAAAGAAATATGCAATTCCATCAATTAAGCATTCAAACATGGCAAATACGAGACAAGCAACCACAAAAAAGAAAAAAAAAACCATAAATTCTCATTTTATCACCAAAAAAAAAAAAAATGAAATAGGCAATGCTTTAAATTTCTTACGGGATTAAATTAAAGGATAGCAAGTTCCCCCATTGACCACAAATCACTCACAAGAAATGAATTCAAATCAATTAATTCCCCCAAATCAACCAATTCAAATCAAATCTACATGAAGAAATGAATCAATAAATACTAATTCTCTCACTCTAGATCTGTGGGCAGAAGTAATAGCGCTCTCTCCATCGGCGGTTGCTGCTAAGATTCGGCGGAGCTCTCGCGAGCCACCGCACCCTCAGGTGGAGACGCGGCTTCATCAGAATCTGTCGTCGGCGGCCGTCGACGCGTAAAACCCTAAAATGGGCCAGATGCGAGAATGGGGAAAATCACTATCAATACATGCGCGATTGAAAGCTGATTCCAATGGTGTGATTTTCGTGATGATTTTTGAAGAATTGAGAATAGGGTGAATGATTTTTGAATTGAGAGAAGAGAGGAGAGAGAGATTCCCAAAAACTTGCAGAAGAGAGAGAGTGCGATAATGAAAAATGAGGGAGAAAGATTGATTCTTTCTAATATACAAGGGTATTTTAGTCTAACCAATTAAAAATGGGCAAAATTTGTGTATTCTTATATTTTGGACAAAAATTGATTTTCTTATCTCTAAAGGGATAAAACTATGCATTTCCTCTAATATTTAAGCATCAAATTATATATGAACGAACATGGTCGTAATATATAAGCATGAAAGGACGGTTGTTTATAAATTTAAATATTACTGAATTTTTCAAGCCATGATTTATTTTTATATGAAACTTTTTTCACATATAATATATATATATATATATATATATATATATACTATTAATTGTCACATCAATAATTGAAAAGGATCACAACATTAATGTGAATGATAAATTGGCACTCATGTTCCTCAATCTTTAGGACAAGAACATAAAATCATGAATAAAAACAAGTAAATCCTAAGAGATAATGTGTCCACCCCTTAGGAACCTTACATATGTATCCCTTTTAATTATTTATCATTGTTTTGTCCCTACCATTATTTTTCCATCTTTAAATCAAATAATTACCCTTGACATTTTTCAAAAGGGCGAGCTAATTGTTTGAGATATATACCATGGTACCATGGGTAAATTAAAATATTGATAATAATTCGTCACCGTCGTAAAAAAGGGAATGAACAATCGGATGCTTTATTTTAAAATTTATTGTGCATACGAGTTTACGTGCGTGATTAATTTGACTAGTGATTAATAATTGAATTGTTTTAATATTGCTTTAAAAAATGATTGACTGTATAAATATATATTCTACGTATATATAAAGAAAATGACGGTCAGCCTCGATATGCAAAGAACCATATCTATAGATAATAAATCTAATTTAACGAGTATATTAGTATTTCTTTAAATGAGGAGATAATTAATTGTAATTTATATATTCACAAATCTCAATAGAAAATCAAAGTGCCAATTGTAAAGGGGGAATAAAGTGTCATCACACAATTTGATACCTCAAAAAAATAATACTCCGTAATAGGAAAAAGAAGAACAAAGTAAGAAAGAAGGATAACATTTTGACTTTTTAGCCATCGAATTATATTGAAGTCAGCCATTATTTTATTCTTTTTTAAATAAAAAAAAATCCGGGTGCAGTGGTGCTCTTCTTTTCAAATCCTTTTCATTTTGCGGTATTTCATGCCTTATAAAGTTTTCGAAATATGAAAAAATAAAAAAAGTAGAAAAAAGAGGGAATATGCATCCTACTTTATTTTGAGGAATATTCTAATGAAAATTTTAAAAATATATCTAGTAAAAAACATAAATTTCGTGCTATTTTTTTCTTAAATTTAAAAACAAGTAATGATATTTGAGACTCAAATACAAAATAAAAAAAGTGGACAATAGCACATGCATATATAAATAAATAACTAAATATATCTATATATAATTATCTTCTTAATGGCAGTTGAGAAATAGCTAATACGTCCGAACGGCTGTTGAAATGGTTTAGTTTAAACGTAATTATAATAATTAAATTTATTCAGATGCATTGAACCTTCTTACATTGTTCCAATTAATTTTCTTTAATTGTTATTAGTTTAGACGTTAGATCTGCTTATTTTATAGTTGACGTAAGATCTGTTTTTATTGCATTTTATTTGCTCAACCATATTTTAATAATCTCAATCTCAATAACCACTTCACCCCACGCCCACTCCCACCTTCCCAAAATGAAAGTAATTATAAAATTCAAGAACGCTATCTCAAAAGCCAACTTATATAAATGAAATAGAAACAACCAAACTGTATTTTTTATTATAATTATAATATACGCAAATATATAATTTATAATTAGTGAGATTCCAAAGTAGGAATTTTTTTTTCTGCAATATTTATTTTAGACAAATATTTTTGACATGATATTACAAAAAAAAATTAAAAAAATAGGGGTAAAATATCAAATCAAATCAACATAAAAGAAACCCATTTCCCAAACTTTGATGTTTATTGCAATATATTGGGCAAAAATGACTGATAATGGTCCCCTTTATGAAGTGGAGAAAAATTAGGAGTTTTCATTTCAATTTTTACAAAAAAGAAATAAAATAAAAATACATTAAATAAAAGAACTGCCAATCTTTGGGCCACCCACAAAATCTTTTTGCCAGCCTTGTGCCTAAATGTTTTATTGTTTCTTGTCTACATATGAAAATATTAAATTTTATTATTTAAAGGGACACCTATGAAATCTCTAGAAATCTCAGTTTTTTTTTTTTTTTGCACAGAACAAATGTTGGTTTTCTTGTTTTTAATTGTTTGGTTTTGGTCCCATTTCTTAATTTATTATTTTTGAATTAATTAATTGATGGGGAATAAGTAGTTATCCTTGGCTGGCCATGATGCCCTACTTCAACTCCATTATGCAAATTAGGAATAATTTCCTTTGTGATAAATTATTTTGTTTTATTCATATTGATTTTACTGTACATAATGTGTGTGTGAAGATGATGTTACTATTGCAAATGTGAGTAAATTGTTGTGATATAATGGGAATTTGATGATGAAAGTTGAGCCTATAAAATAAAACGAATTCCTCGTGTGTCTTTTCCGATGTCCCTAATCAAATTAAATAATATCTTGACAAATATTACTAGTATCCAATTTATAGTCGACTAACATGTGAAATATAAAGGGAAATACGCAAATTTTGGTGGAAGTTTTGTTTTTAATACAGACTTTTAATTTAATCTGTATGTGCACGAATAATGATAAATTTAAAAATAAAGGGATAAATATTGATTTTTTATATGAATTTAAAAATCTCAATGGAAGCTGGGAACCGATAATATTTTGTTAGTCAGACAATCTGTACATGAATTGGATTTTTTTAAAATTTATATGAAAAAATCAAACTAATCGTTAATTTATGTACTCCGTATATGCAAGACAAATGTAAAGTTCATATTAAACAACAAATTCCCAGAAAAAATCGTATATTTACGTGTAAAATAACCAAAATATAAATATTAGGATCTAATACTATTCATCATTCAAGTATGCATGAAATCTATATTATAAGTATGCTTTATTTATATTTTAACAAATTCCACACAGCACACTGAAAACATTAGTTGAAATCTTGATTTTTCTTTTGGTCTTTAAAATAATACTATTTACTAGCAATGTGGGATCCACAGCAAAATTAAACATATGAATATTTTTATTAGGCCCACCCAATATTCATTTAATCGGGGGGGGATTTTAAACATAGCCACGTTTTTTCTCCTTATAGCCCCTATTTTAAATTAATAATGAAAAATAAACGTAAATTACTAATTTATCCTCATAAGTCATAACCCCAATTCACTCTTATCTTTCTTAGCGTAACTATTAGAAAAATAAACTAAAGATGATGGAAGCAGAAATGGCTACACTTGGTTGAACTACACTCATCTTCATAGCCCCGCCTTTTCTCCAAATTGGAACAAAAATTGCTGCACTTAAACTACACTTGAAATACACGTCTACTGAGAATTAACAGCGGCGGAACAACCGGCAGTATCACCTGCGCCGCCTCGGTCCATCTCGAGGACTAGATCCACGAGAAAATCAGCGATTCAAACGCCAGAATTGCTGATTTCTTTGACATTTTTGTCGGTACCGGAATCAGCGCTCTCCTCGCTGCAATACTCGTTGCGGACGACAGCTCCGGACGTCCACTCTTCTCTTGAGGCCAATTTTTCCTCATATTTTTTTGGATTTTTTTTATGGCGAATCAGTCGAAGTTTTCAAACCAAACGGATTCTGCCGGAGAGTGATAATTTCCGGTCGGAGCATGGACTCTATGCTGCAAGCAGCGTTCCGGTGGGAAGTCGGCAATGTTTTAATTGATGCTGCTCATTTTTTCCCACGCCGACGCCTTCCAAGTCGCTCTGGTCCAGCGATGAAAAGATCTCGTTCGTGGAACTAGACGGCGGACTAGTGATGAACAACCCCACCACCGCCACCATCACGCGCGTCCGGCGCAACAGGCGTGAGTTTCTGCGGTGACCGGGGGCTATGAACTACCAATACAGACCAACGTTTTCTGGGGGCTACAGAACGTAAATTGTGACTATGGGGATATGATGGTAAATTAATTAATGATTTGTATATATTTTAAATTATGGTGGCTATAAAGAGAAAATCGGGGGCTATGTTTAAAATTGCCCTTAATCGGGTTCATGATAACAAAGAAGCCCAGCCCATTATGTAATGGGCTATTATTTTGATTTCTGTAGAGAAATTTTGGGCTATTATTCATTAAGCAAATGGTAGAACTTGCACACACTTTAACTATATTTTTCTTTTTCTAGTGGGCCATTATCAAAATATACGGTTGTGTATTGTACGTTAAATAATTATTAAAGAGAATTTATTTCGGAATAAAATAGTGCAAATTTTTGACTCCACGTGTAAAATATTATTTTCTTCGTGAAAACCAACACCTTTGTTGACTCGAGTTCTACCACAAACGATGATAAATGCGGAATCTTGAAATTTCGAGCGAAAAATTATTCCTTCTTCACAGTCAAAGTCGGCCATGAATTCGAAGCTCGTCTTCGCTGCAGTAGCACTTCCACTGATAGCGGTGGCGGTCGCCATCGCCGCCGCCTCCGTCTTCACTCCGCCGCCGGTACCAGGCTCCGGTAATGTGCTTCCCGCCGCCGAGAGGCTCCACCTCGTCGGAGCCGTGGGGCCCGAGAGCTTGGTTTTCGACCCCAGCGGCGGAGGCCCGTACACCGGCGTCGCCGACGGCCGTGTTCTCAAGTGGCACGGCGGAGAGTGGGTGGAATTCGCCGTCACCTCATCGGAGAGGTAACTTTCACTCGCCATGACTTTGTTCTCTCTTTATAGTTGGAGATTAGGGTTTAGTGATAATGCAACTCTGTTGTTCAATTATTAGTGGATTATTTATCAAAGAATAATGAATTTCAAGAATTTTAACTCAATGCCATGGATTAATTACACTTTGAATTAGCTCTTGTTTCCTCTGCTTGATTTTTGATGGATTATAAAACAAAGGGTTTATGCTTATAACTCAAAAATGCAATTCTGTTTATTTGTATTTGATCTCATAATAAACTAATTTCTACTCCTTTTTGTGATAATGAAAGCCTTTTTTTTTTTTTTTCCCCTTCTATAATTATGGAATGAGGAACAGTCTATATCCTTCATGTTATTTATCAGACCAAAATAATGTATATGGTTCTGAATAACAGTTGTGGGCAACTTCCATTGATGTTCGATATCGAAACAGTAAAGATTGAGAAAGCTCTAAAGTAACAGCACTTACATTAGTAAAAAATTGATCAGATTTTTCGCCTTTTCTGAAGGGATGAGTGTTCTAAGCCGTTCAATCCAGCAATGGAGCACGTATGCGGAAGGCCATTGGGACTAAGGTTTCATGAGAAGAGCGGAGAACTTTACATAGCCGATGCATACTTAGGTCTTCGAGTAGTGGGACCTACAGGAGGAGTGGCTACACCGGTAGTAACTGAAGTAGAAGGCCAGCGTTTACGTTTCACCAATGATTTGGATATTGATGATGAGAAGGATGTGATTTACTTCACAGATTCTAGCACCGAATACTACAGAAGGTAATTCAGTTTAATGCTTTGAAGCCTCTGCTACGTCTTGTTCATGATCCTCTCGTTAGCTTTCGTTCTTGAAAAAATGGCCTTAGTTTGCATTATGTGAGATGGTTATTTGATATAGCTTCAAGTATGTTTGGGGTATCACTACACTACATTAACGGGGCGAATGTTCACAAATTGTAATTTTTGTTATAGTCTGTTACGAAGAATCTCTAGATATCTTCTCAGTCACACAATGTCACTGATCAAGATTGGGATGATACATATGTAGTGTAAGATTCATACTGCATACATATACTATGCATTATATGAATATTTTACTCTAAAGAGCTTCAAAATCAGAATTCTTACCTAAATCTGTTCAATTTTACTGACTCTGAGTTTGTTTGTGAGTTTAGGGAATTCATTTCAGCAGCTCTAACCATGGACAAGACAGGCAAGTTTATGAAATACAATAGCTCAAGCAAAGAAGTGACAGTTTTGCTCCGAGGCCTTTCTTTTGCAAACGGAGTTGCTCTGAGCAAAGATCGCTCTTTTGTCCTAGTAGCTGAAACCACGAGATGCAGAGTGCTACGCTTTTGGCTTCAGGGCCCTAATGCTGGTAAACACGACGTTTTTGTCGAGCTACCAGGCTACCCGGACAACATCAGAAGAGACTCGGAAGGAGAATTCTGGGTTGCTCTTCACTCGAAGAGTGGGCTCGTTGCAAAATTATCCTCTTCATACACGTGGTTTGGACGTATGCTTTTAAAGCTCCCTCTCGACTTCAAGAAACTGCACTACTTGTTAGTGGGAGGCAAGCCTCATGCAACTGCCATTAAGCTAAGCAGTGAAGGTGAAGTTTTGCAGGTTTTGGAAGATCTAGAAGGGGAAACGTTGAAGTTCGTTAGTGAAGTCGAGGAGAGGAACGGAAAACTGTGGATCGGATCTGTGTTGATGCCTTTTATAGGAATCTACACTCTGCCATAACAAACCATCCAAATTTGTAGAGTTTCTGTGTAAATTAAAGCTGCATATTCAGATTTCGGACAAGGTACATCGAGCTATTGTAATAAAAGAATTTGAAGCTTTTCTCATTACAGTTCTCTTCTTGCATTCTTTATTATATATATGGCCTATCGAAGAACGTGAAAGCAGAACTAGGAAAGAACTAAAGAGACCTAAGGAAAATAACATATGATGAAAAATCATTAAACTGCAAATGTTGCCCTAATTAGAGGGTGAACTACTTGAAACCCTTCTTCTTCAAACTGCCTCAGATCCCAGCCATGAAGAACAGGTGAGTGCACTTTTTTCAATCTAAAACCATAGATTATCAGCCCTTTACCGGCCTTGTCTCTTCCAGGAAGGTAAATCACTAAAGACAAGTCGTCGTCTTCTCCCTTGCTCCCACGAAACACGGACAATACATGGAACCGGTCCCTGCTGAACCGCCAAGGGAGGTGGACCTGGTGCCTCACTGTCCACCTAGAGTAGTCCTCCAGCTGAAACAAGTCGAAAGTCTTGGTGTACGGTTCGTGGAAGTCGATGAGAAGCAACTGGCCACCGGCTTCTCCGAAGAACCGGATTGTCCTTCTCGTCCAGCCACCCTGAACCGGCGGCATCGCCATGGTTTTGAAGCTCTCGTTCTTGAGGTCGAAGTAGAGTGAGGTTTCTCCAACATGCGAAGGCCAGTGGATGGCTCCATTCAAGAAGACACCGCATTTGAAGTTGACGTGATCTCAGTTTCGCGGCAGCTCGGCCGGAGAGATCCGCCATTGCTTCGTCTCCGACGAGTAAATGTCGATCCGGGTGTAGGAGAAGTACTGTTTTCTAACTCGAGAGAGGGCGACGACTTTGTAGTAAGGTGAGTCCGACGGGTCGAAGGCCAAGTTCATTGACGTGACCTCGATTTCACCATCTTCTGCGAGTGGCAAGGGGATGAGCCGGGACTCGTTCGTCGTCGGATTGTAGACGTAGTGTTTCACGTTGGGGCTGGCGGTGGTCGGAATCTTGCCTTTCTCTGCTGAGATACCGGGGCAGAGGAGTAGGCCGTTGCACGATTGCTTGATTTGGATGCCGTTCACGTCGATCTCCGGTGTCAGCGGCCGGTTTAGGGCGGTGTCGAGAGGGGCGGTGATGTACTTGACGTTTGAATGGTTCGACGGCCCCGTGCGGCGGGTGTAGCGGCGTATGAGGAGGTGGGACGGCGGCGGGATTTTGTAGACGTATTTATGGCCGGTGATCAGTCGATACCAGTTCTTGCACACGCATGCAAGAGGTGCGAGTTTTTCCTTCTTGAGTTTTGAGAAAATTTGACTCAAGAGGTCTTCATTGCTGCCTACGATTTCTGCAGAATATGATGATTCGATTTCACAAATGGATTTCAGTGCATGGGCTCTTCTTCTTCTTTTTATTCTTCTTCCTCCTCTTTTCTTGAATTTGCCCTTTCTCGAACTGCCCAAAAAAAGGTTGAACGTTTTGGAGGGGCCGATTTGCATGGCTACGTATGCGATTTTCTTGAGTTTTTAGTGACTACTGCATTATGGATTTGAGTTTTTTTTATTTATATATATAAGTGTGTGTGTGTTTCTGTTAGGGTTTATGATGTTTTTGAGAGTCTTGGCCTCCAAGAATTGTGTTTTTATGAATTTTGATGAGAGATTTTCAAGTGAGTAGGGTTTTATTCTGGGCTGGATTTATAATTTGCATGGAAATTGGGCTGTATTATTTTAAATCCCAAATGAAAATAATAAAGGGAGTCTTGATTTGAATAAATTCTATAGAAGTAAATCCACAAATTAAAGATAAGTACTACAAAAATTAGAAGTGCATGCCATGTTATTTGGGCATATTATTATGATTTATGTGTATCTTTGTTAAAATATTGTTAATCAGTACTCCTATGTCCCGTTCGAAATGTTACATTTTATTATTTTGTATTTCATATATATTCAAAAACGGTAATGTCTCGAACGTGACGGTAGTATTTTTAATTTACATTTGTCTTATCTTGGACAAGCATCATGATTTGTATAGAGTTTGGCTGAAAAGTAATTATGGTCCTAATTGAAGTTTTGCAAGCGTTCATCATTAAATTACAGTAGCTCTTTGTGGAATTAGCTCTAGGAAAATTAACTATTGTCTAGCTAAATTAGTGTAACAATTTACTTACATTCTTTTATATTAATTATAAATTTTTACTTGTAACGGCAAATATTAAACTCATGTGATCAGTTGAATTTTAGGTCATGCCCTTAATTATTTTTTGGTACCGTTTGTAACAAATAATAATAGCAAACGACAAATAATTAATTATTAATTCTGCAAAGCTACTGCCAGATTCTTTTCGATGTTCTTGATTTTTCTTGAAAAACACCACATATGCAATTGGTGGATCCAAAAACGGTAAAAGTAGCAAATAAGCTTTTAGGATTGTCACCCCTAACGGCGTATAGGCCCCCAACGTATCGTTCGGGACAATTATAACTCTAACGTATCATAAGTCGTGCAAATAAACCCCTTTGCTAACGGAAATAATAACACCGTTTGAATCCTTCATTTCCGTACACAACCAGAGGTCCTTTCCTTGAAATGTAGTTGGCTATCCTTGGCCTTCTCAGAATCAGGAAAAGCTCCGATTTGCTGGAGGATTTTCAGAGCGGCGCTGGTTTTCTCCACAACCTCTGCGGAATCGGAAACAACAAGCGGCAATTCAGGAACCTGGTCGATCAAGAAGGTCTTTGACATCGTGGTGATGGTGGGCAACCCCTAGTCGAACCTCCTCCGCCACAAGTACCGGCTGCAGCTGGGCATGGTCGTCTTCATCCCCTTCTTCGAGCAACTCACCGGCATAAACGTCATCAAGGTCTACACCCCGTCGTCTTCCATCACCATTATTACCCCGTCGCCCTTCTCCAGTAGCTATCACCGCCTTGGCGCCGCCATTTATGACATCCACCATCGCCGAACGACTGAAAGAAGAAGCAGGAACATCGGTCTCTCTCTATGCCACCTTTTTTCTGGTCAACATCCATCACACCATTACCATGGCAGGTGCAGTAGCAGTAGCACTAACCTCATCCCCTTTGCTCTCTCTTCTCCTTGGATTATCTCTCTTCCTCTCATTTAGACGGGCTCCACCACCTATATATCACAATGATGCCATCGTTGCCGCCATTTTCAATTTTGTCATCACGTAACAGCAGAGGGGATGAGGGTATACCTCTTCCCTCTTCCCTCTTCTCTCTTCATCTCTCTCCGTCTCTGAAATCTCTCTCGCTCTCAGCTCGGACACTGCTTTCACAGTGGCGCAATGCTGCCATCATCTGCGCCACCCAGCCACCGGCGCCACTTCTCCAATTTCCACCCTTTCCTTACAGTTGCAGAAAGGGAAGCCTGATGTAAAAGTGGGTCCCAAACGGCGTTACTATTTCCGTTAGCGGAGGGGTTCATTCGCACGACTTATGATACGTTGGGGTTATAATTGCCCCGAGCCATACGTTGGGGGCCAATACGCGTTAGGGGTGATAACCCTATGGGTTTATTTGCTACTTTTCCCATCCAAAAACTACCAATTATTGAGTTTTTATTTTGTTTTTAATATTTACTATTTCGTTACGATATGACAACAATAATTAATTTATTTGGGGCCTGACACGTTATCTTCTTTGAATTATTTTATCAACAAAATCATTCCTCATCTATTTTGATACACATGTTATTTTTAATTAGTCGCCACGTTTTATAAATAAATATAAAGATTTGGATAGGTATAAATAATCCGAATTTTCCTTAAGAAAATATTCTCCCTTTGGAATATATTTAAAGTGATTAAAGAATAGTGTTAGGGACCGATTTTTTTTTTTAAATTATATATTATTATTATTTTGAAACATTAATTATTGACCGAAATTTTGAAAAATGAAATTAATTGCGTAATGTCTTAATAATTTGGTATATATAATAATAATATAAGTGACCACATAAAAAGCCTACTCCACAGCCCCAAACGCAAAGAAATAGCTCTGCCAAAAATTCAACTTACATCAAATATTTATTTCTTCCACTTATACAAAAACCCAAAATTCCATCCATTTTTCCCAATATGCAAACTCAATATTTAAAAATCCCAACCTTTTTTTCTTGGATTTTCAAGAATCCAGTCCCACTCCAAACCATGACTATTCCCATAATTTTTCAGGCCAAAGCAATCACTACAAAACTCATAATTTCAACTGCATTTCTCCTTCTTTCCATAGCCATTTTCTCAATCTCCTTCGATAATAATAACACCGCTTTCGATTTCGAAAATTACAATATTAATCAAGAATTCAAGAACCAAACCTCACTATTCGGCAAAATAAACCACAAACCCATGATTATGCCGATGCCCGGCGGCGCCGCCGGGCCGGAGAGCTTCGCCTTCGACCGCCTCGGCGGAGGACCCTTCACCGGCGTCTCCGACGGCAGGATACTCCGGTGGCGCGCTAACGAGAGCCGGTGGGTCGACTTCGCCGTTACTTCGCCGGAGAGGTGAGTTTTTTTTTTGTGTGTTTTTTTTTAATGTGTGTTAATAATAATATTGCGACGTCGAATATTATTTCACAATCATTAAATAAATGGAATATTTTGTTGGTATTAATTTAATATAAAAACGTATCGAAGAAAGCAAACGGTTTAATGTCCTTTTTCCCTCTTTTAGCATGAGAAATCCACACGTGTTTGTTTGTGTCGAGTAATTTGCGTGTAAATAAAATATTCTGTCGTCTGTTTTTTTTTTCATGATGCGATGTACTTCCTCGGTTTTATTCAAGTGTCCCATTTAGTTTTTTTTATTTTATTTTAATTGTTCTTTTCTTTTTTTTATCCGAAAAAGGGAAAATTCATTAAAAATACAAGATGAGCACAAGCAGTGCCCATCAACAACCAACCATTACAGACATTACAAATTATTTCACTGTTCCACGAGTGTTTTGTTTGTCCAGACATTGAAGCTCAGGTTTGCTTCCGCCTCTCCCCAACTCGTACACCAAGACCAAAAATGACATTTAATCTCCTCCGTAATCCTACCCAACGCCCACACCTTACCTCCAAACAACACCTCATTTCTCCAACACCATAACACCCAGATAGTACACATCCACAACCCTCCGAGCTTCCTCCTCCACCTTTTCCCAGCGCACAACGAAGAAAATGACAGAAGGTGATCTGTGATAGAGAGAGGAGCCGCCCGGCTGACCCCCACCCAAGTAACCACACGATTCCAAACATGAACAACCTATCACACTCAAAAAAACTATGCATAACAGTTTCGAAGACAGCTTACATCCTTATTTTAATTGTTTTAATTGTTCTACTTTAGAATTTGATGACGTAACAGGTACATTCTTTATATAATTAATATTATATAGATATAAGTTGGTGTTCAGAAAAATAGAATAATAAATAAGGTTAAAATATAAATTTACACATTGACTTAGTATGTATAATTTGATTATGGGGATACTTTAAAAAAAAAGAAAAAAAAAAGAAAGAATTGGGAGTATTTTCTTAAGCATCTCTAATACCTCAAGGTATTATTCTATAAGAAAATTAAAAAAAATAAAAATACTCAAGGTCGTATTTATTTTTTATAATTTAATAATAAGACCGAGAGAAATTAAAATATGAAAAAATTAATTTATTGGGATTATGATACCATACAAGAGGGCTATGGCTATTGGCTATAGTTGGGTACGTACCTTTCACCCTATTTCAAATTTCATTAATTATGTCTATGATTATTCTCACGTAGATAGGAATTCCAATTACAAATGGATCCTTAATTAAGGATAAGATGCATGTATTTAATTTTTTTTTGAAACTATGCATGTATTTAATTTTAAATAATAATAAAATAAATAAACAAATAGCGAATTGTAGGGCCGGTAAAGCTTCAACAAATAGCGATTTTCTTGGGATTAATTATTAGATTATGATAATGAGAGTTTCTTGAATTACGAATAGTTTGTAAACTAGTTGAGGGGAATATGTACCAAATAAAAAGAAAAAATCTACCAAATAAATTGGGATATATTGAACGTAAAAATTATAACAATATCTTCAACAAAATAATTGATATCCACAAAAATTGTGTTGGATTTCTAACACACAAGTTGTAGGTAAGTCACTTGTTTTTCATGGCCCATACTTATCTTTTGTTTATTGTACGTTTCTTGGTGTTTCATGTTTGTTTCCTAACGAACAAAGTTCAGATATATACTATACAACCGTATATTTATTCCAAAAAAAAAAGAGAGTATCAAAATATAATGTTAAAAATGTTTTAAAAATATATATATATTATTCCTAATAATTATTTATTTATTTTTGTAAGTAGGGATGGTTGTGTGGGAGCACGTGATCATTCAAAAATGGAGCATATTTGTGGGAGGCCATTGGGCCTTCGAGTCGATGAAAAAACCGGCGGTTTATTCATAGCAGATGCGTACATGGGCCTACTTTATGTGGGCCCAAATGGTGGGCTTTCAAGCCCAATAGTGAAAGAAGTAAATGGAGTTGCTTTGGGCTTCGCTAATTCTTTGGATGTTGATCCCAACACTGGAGTTACCTATTTCACAGACAGCAGTACGAGGTTCCAAAGACGGTAAACCCATTTTATTCATTTAATTTTTTTTAATTTAGAATTTTATTTGAAATTAGATAAAGAAAAAAAAGTAGGGAAAAAATTGATGCTTGACAGTTGATAGAGCAATTGTTGGGCTGTCCCTGTCTCATTGGGCCAAAAGTAAAAGTCGGGCCGAGCTAGGCCATATTGAGAAATATTTTAGGCCGCTAAAGTCAAGCACAACCCAAAGTGAAAAACGTAATGTGATTTTTTTTGGGTTCGGCCCGAGGCCGTCGGGCTTTATGGCATTTTGAACAACTTGAAATATGATTGGACCTTCATTTTCCTAGCTCATACCTTCCTAAATCGGGTCGGCCCGTCAGGCCGAGCCGAGCCATAATTTGACAGCTCTAGGTTTGAGGGGAAGCATCCCGATATTGCATGGTGGGAATTTACTTTGAATGTTGAACTTTATCTATCTCTTGAAAAATAACCTTTTATTTCTCAAAAATATTTTGCGAGTGCAAAATTGTCAAAAAAAGAGAGAGAATCCACCATCTTAATTTGTACCCATGCCATGTAAAAGGAAAAAAGAAATGAAAGCAAAAGGAGTTGAGATAAGATAGAGATTGAAAACATGGATTTGAATAGAAGTGCGTGCCAGGAGATAACTTCGTCGCCAAACGCCCCCATATTTCCATGTCAGCAAACAACTCTGCGTTTACTATGAAAGCTTATCCATGTAATAAGAAGACACGCTAAATAAACTTATTTTCATCCAAATACACTGTCTTCGCCTTGGGAACTTGATATTTGAAGCATAAAGAAATTATAGTGATAAAATATTTGTCGCATGTACGATTAGTATATGAAACATACTTTCATGCATATTCATGTTTGATGAATATTGCGATTCATATATTCCACTGGATATAAAGTTACTACTTTTTATGGTCCCTTTCAAATAAATATAACGAATATTTCCCTAATGTCTACTTTGCATTATTTTTCAATTTGGATAAATACCAAAAAATTATACATATGTATGGTAATATATTTTTTTATTATCATTTATTCTAGGTATCGTTATTGTACACAATCTAATAAATAATTTCGTCGCAGGAATCACGTCTCCGCCATCATCACCGGCGACGATTCCGGCCGGTTAATGAAATTCGATCCTAAAGCGAAAAACGCTACCGTCCTCCTCGATAACCTCAAGTTCCCAAACGGCGTCGCATTGAGCATGAACGGCGATTTCCTACTTTTCGTCGAGACCACGACATGCAAATTGTACAAGTTTTGGCTCAAGATGGCGAAAGCCGGGAAACTCGAAGTTGTGACGGAATTTCCCGGATTCCCGGACAACATTAAACGGAATGTGGACGGCGAATTTTGGGTAGGGATCAATTCGCGGAGAGGAAAGCTCTTGGAGTGGCTCATTTCCAACCCTTGGATCGGGAAATTGATGGTTAGGTTTCTACCGTTAGATATTACGAAAGTGCGTAGGTATTTGACTCGTTTGGTTGGGAGGAACGGCATGGGTATTAGATTGGATAGGGATGGGAATGTGGTGGAAATGTTGGAATTTAGTACATGGAAAGAAATTAGTGAAGTGCATGAAGAGAATGGGTATTTGTGGATAGGATCTGTGGTCATGCCCTATTTAGTTAGGGACAAAGTTCCTATTTCTTCATATTTGATATGATATTTTAAATAATATTTAAAGATCAAATTAATTAATTTTGTTGTGCTTTTTTTTTTTTTTTGCCATTTTCATAATTGTTATTTGTTGGCCCATGATTTGATCGGGCCGGAATTTATGGGCAGCCCATTTAAAAACAGCCCGGCCCAAAGTCTCCACTTGGGTTTTGTGGGCCGGCTTGGAGTTTTTAGTCGCTTTATACCGAGTGTTGAATGTTGATCATTAGCTTGTAATTTTATATACTTAAAAATAGATTTGAAGAAAATAAAAATATTACGCAATTTGCTAATGAATGATTCAATCAATTTGAGTTTGCCACGCAGATTGCCGCCTTTGGTTTGTTTTGCTTAAAATGGGGCAAATATTTGGTCAGATTCGGTTAATTAGGTTCAAATTTTCAAGATTTTGTGTAATTCCAATGTTGGATGCAAAATTAATATATATATATATATAGTTATGGTTGGTTCTTTATATTTAGAGGTGTTTCTCTAGCCACCGTGGTACACATAATGTGTCAACGACTAACCTAACAACGTCATGTCAATATATATTATATTTAGAACTTGATTTTTTTAGCAGAATTTAGTTTTTTAATGATTTATTTTTAAGACATATATCATTGTCACGTGAGTCATTGAAACATATCTCCATTTATCTATCTTTTCTTTTAAAGTGAATTTATCCATTTTGTTTTGAGATGGTCAATTAATGCAATTATATTTTCTACTAAAAGAAAGAAAACAAAGTTTGAGACTTAAATTTAGAGTAATGCTCAAATGTTCACCGTGATATTGTCACATTGGTATAAATAAATAAGTTACTAAAAAACATACAAAAATTAATTAAACTTTACTATAAAAAACTAAATCTTACCTAAAATAACTAAATCCTAACATGAAAGATTACAGACGTGTCATTGTCACATTATCAGTGGATACATTAAATATGTTCACGGTAGACATTGTATACGTTCACATTTATGTAAACTAACTAGTTACGTTGTACGCGTGCCCTCTCATTATACGTGAATCCAGACAATATCAATTTCAAGAAAATTGTGTCTAGTGGTCGTCCATGTTTGAATGATTGAATTTTGAAGCTTCTAATTTCAGTAGATTGAGGGTCCCAAAAAAATTTGTTCCACAAATTAAATTAGATATAGAGTAATTTCATCCATTAATTTTCGAGTTCCATAAATATTCATTTCTCTTGTTGTTTTGTGCATTATTATCGTAGAAAAAAAAAGGCAGTACATTTGAATGGAGGCCACATAATTTTCTCTTTTTCTTTTGCCTTGATATTAGTATGTTAGTACTTTGATAATGTAAATGATAGTTCCGTTCAAGTAATAATGTCTGTTTGTTTTGAATCGTTTGAAATAAAACTTGACACGTATAATTGAGATAATTTATATACATACACAATAAAATATTGATAATGTATTTAATTAAGAATATTGAATTATTAATAATTATCGTAGAAGGATGAAAATTTAAAAATTTAGTAATTAAAATAAAATATAATATGCGCGTTTTCTCGGATTTCTTGTTGTGTTGTCGCAAATGGACAGATAATTTACATGCTACGGTTTTGGATTTATTATTATACGTAAAATTAGGAAATAATCATATGAAGTGTTGTGGACATTGGCAGAATAATTAATAGAAATATTTTGAATTTTGAAATCAAACCTACATCGAAAATTTATTATTAATATTTTCTTGTTTACCATAGACGAACTCACAATCTCTATTCGGTACATTAACTCACAAATTACATAAAAAAATAATATCAGAATCAGTATTAAATAAAAGTAAATAATGAGCGACGGTCTTTACCAAAATTCGAAATTAGAAAATTATATCCAACCTTTGGTAAGGCGGAGCAAGTCATGGCGGTCAATTGTTGAAAGCGACGAGCTGTTAGATTAGTGGATGAAATGGATTTAAGTGTCCACGTGGAATATGGGTTGATTAGGTGGGCCAGCCTTCGTAATTTGGGCTTGGATCGGAGAATTATTGTATTTCGCTGTCGCATCTCCTATTATACTGTCGGATAATTGACACATAAGGATGTCAATTTCTGAATCTCGCGAGTTCGCCCGAGTAACCCGAGCTAAAAAATGTGTTGAAATCGAATATTTCTAACCCAATTCTTTTTTAATCCGAATGGGCCAAATCAAATAGAACGACAACCTGATAGGCTAGCCTGAAAATTGACGGGTTGGTCTGATAAACATCCAAAATTTTGAGAATAATTTATTCTTAAAAGGAATTTCTATTGAAATAATCAGAAATTCAGAATGATATAATGTGTGTTTCCTTGTTTGTTACGTGTAAAATAATAATTTGATGTGATGGATTGAGTAATTACGTAATTAATAAATATTGATTTTGTCTTGAGGTAAATAAAAAAAGAATTAGATAGTGAAAACAAAAGTTGTGGTGGTGCTTATTGATAGTGTAGTTCAAAACCAACGAATAAAACAGAAAAAACGACATTTGATTTTATTTATTTTTACATTATTACCCATTAGAAAATGACCAATTTTATTAACTTATAATAATTAAATAGTACCTCATAGGCTCATAGGATATTTAGCACTCAACCGCACAATAATTAATCGAGCCCATGCTATCTAAATATCCATAAATATTTATTTATTTCCTTTTTTGTATGGACCATTATTTATTTATTTCTAACTACATCCACTTTTCTACTGATTGAGAATTACTTTTTTTTTTTCCCATTGACATGTCTACTTTAAAAAGGAAAAAAAAAAACTTGATTACTTTCTTTATTTTGTATGAATAATTAAATTGACAAAAGAGCATGTTTTTTTACTTTTAATATACATTAAGGGTGTGTTTGGTAAAGAAGATGAACCAAGATGAACCAAGATGAGAGAGATCATCTTGGTTCATCTCACTGTTTGGTAACCAACTAAAATAAACTGGAGGGCCCGAGATAAATACAAGGCCCGTTGATATTTCACTGTTCCGCCTTGTTTAGTCATCTCACGTTTTTGGTCGGATGAGGTGAACTCATTAAAACAGTAACACAATACTTTCTATCTCTTACCATTTTACCCTTATGTATTTATACGATTTCAAATAATAATAATAATAATAATGTAATAAAATAATAATAATAATAAATAAATAAATAATAACAATAATAGTAATAATAATAATAATAAATAAATAATTTCAATAATAATAATAATAATAATAATAATAAATAATAATAATGTAATAAAATAATAATAATAATAGTAATAGTAACAATTATAATAATAGTAATAATAATAATAAATAATAATAATAATTTAATAATAATAATAATAGTAATAATTATAATAATAACAAGAATAATAATAATAATAATAATAATAAATAACAATAATAGTAATAATTATAATAATAACAAGAATAATAAAAATAATAACTCAACAATATAATAATAATAATAATAATAATAATAATAATAATAATAATAATAATAACAAGAATAATAAAAACAATAACTCAACAATATAATAATAATAATAATAATAAGGTACTATTTAATCTCAACGATAAACAGTGAAATTGGTAGGGGTATTTAATAAGGGTAAAATAGTCAATTTAAATTTTAATCTAGAGTTTTGTAATTTGTACCAAACACAATATGATATCATCTGGGTCTGAATTTTTTGCTACCAAATGGAGAGATGAATGATTCATCTTGACACTATTCATATGAGTCATCTTGAGATGAATCATCATTCCTCATCTTGAGATGATTACCAAACGCAGCCTAAATATATTTTACTACTACTTAAAAGGTGTTAATTAATTTACAGTTGACTTGTCCTAACAAAAACCAGTAAGGGTAAAACAGTAATTTCGTGCGTCAGAACAATCCCCGGCTCCTCCATCCCTCGCCATCTATACATACACTACTTTTGTATGCATTAATTCCCCGTAGAGAGAGACAGAGGAGAGAGATCACTTCCACCATTTCAGCATAGCTGCACTTGTTACACACACTAAACACACACACACACATCAGCCTCAAATGTAGGAGCATTTCAGAAGTGCAAAGAGGATGGCGTCTTCAGCGAGAACCAAGATCAGCAAAATCTTCGCTGCCTCCATACAGAACCGTTTTGCGCCGGCGCGCGCGCTCGGATCCCCTTCTTTCTCGACCTCCGCAGCCGTCGCAGCCCCGCAGGAGCCGCCGCCGGCGGAGGCGTTCGGAGGTTCGAGAGTTTTGGGGTTGGTTAAAGACTACGAGGATTATAGGAGGAAATTGTACGGTGGATTGACGCATAGCGCTCTATTTGTTGATGCAGTCGGCACTCTCGTTGCTCCGTCTCAACCTATGGCTCAGGTTTTTTGATCCTCCATATCTGTCTCCTTCCTCTGATTTCGATTTCTAGTTATAACGGCGTTAGTTTGAATGTTTGAGATTTTTGAAATGCTCGTGTTTGTGGAATTTCTTCTATGTTTCATATAAATCGAGCTGGAAATCGATCGTAATTCTTAGAATTTTAGCAATTAATGGTTTATTTGCAGTTGCAGCTCATTTACTGTTTGAATGGGTTTTTTACGTCGTGTTGTTGTTTGATTGAGGCCTTGAGGGTTATAATTCTGTTTCTTTTGCAACAGAACAACAGCGTTATGTGCCCTCTTTTGCTTGCCGTTCCGTTTAGATGTTTGAATTCATTTTGTGAGCATTAGAAGTTTCTTCATATGATTTTCATCTGTTTAATAATTGTTGTGATGCAGATTTATCGGCAGATCGGTGAAAAGTATGGAGTTGAGTACTCTGAGAACGAGATATTGAACAGATATAGATGGGCTTATGAGCAGCCTTGGGGTAGATCGCGCCTAAGGTGATATTCTCGTGCAATAATTTGACTTAACACCATCATATTATGATTGGAAGATGAAATATACAGAGAAATTTACCACTGTACTTGTTGATTTTGCCTTGTTATTATATCTTCAATTCGTTTACATTTTCTGGCCTTCACCATCGATTCTTTCATGCTGTGTGATTGTGAGGCTGATTTCTCGAGTGTAAAAACATGCAGGTATGTGCATGATGGGAGGCCATTTTGGCAGTATATAGTGAGGTCCTCTACAGGCTGTTCGGATTCTCAGTACTTCGAGGAGTTGTATAACTATTATACCACAGAAAAGGTTGGTTGGTGAATGTTCTTCTAAAACTAAGTAGTGTATAGTTTTGATTGATCTCATTTGTGTTTAATAATTCGTGTAAATCAATATGACCTTCTTTTGCCCTCCTATATTTCATGTTCTCCTTGTCCTCGTTCATGGTATCGATTCATGATTTTATTTGCTTATCTTAACAGGCTTGGCATCTATGTGATCCAGAAGCAGAGCAAGTGTTCATGGCTCTTAGGAAAGCGGGGGTGAAGGTAGCAGTTGTGTCTAACTTCGACACTAGGTTAAGACCATTATTGAAAGCACTGAAGTGTGATCACTGGTTTGATGCTGTGGCCGTCTCTGCTGAAGTAAGTCCACTTCTACGGTTTCGTTCCTTTCATATCACATCCTAATTATTTGTATACTTGCTAAATTTGATATCCGGCTGAAAACAGGTCGAAGCAGAGAAGCCAAATCCGACTATATTTCTGAAAGCTTGTGAATTCTTGGGAGTACAACCTGAGGATGCTGTACATGTTGGTGATGATCGTAGAAATGACATATGGGGTGCTCGAGATGCTGGTTGTGATGCATGGCTCTGGGGAAGTGATGTCAAATCCTTCAAAGAGGTAATTGTGCCATTAGAATACGCGATTGTTAATGTGAAACTCTCTATGCAACTTCTTGTTTTGGGATGCCATCAAACCAATTATGATCCCAGAAAATAGTTAAATTTCTCAAGTGATGTTGCATAGGTAACATTCTTATGTGCTTTAAGTTTAAGAAGTTGCTCCATTTTCCTCCCTCAATTTCTTGATTGAACTTGTTTAAGAAGTTGGTCCATTTTCCTCCCTCGATTTCTTGATTGACCTCTTTCTTCGTCTTTTGCTCCTTTTTGTTCGTTTCCAATGATTATTGTAACTGCACTCTCATTCCATATCTACATATGATGACCAGCTGAGAACTCCCAAAATCTTCTTGATTCTTAAAATTTCTTTCTTCAGAATTTCACAGTTAATGGATCCCAATAACATCGATTCTCTTGGGTTTTCAGGTTGCTCAACGAATAGGGGTTGAAGTCTGAGAGCAGTCTGCTGCTGCTGTATGAAGATTTCATCTTGAGGACAACATTGTATATACATCTTTTCTTGCTTTTCTTCTCTTTTTGTTCTGTATTAGAAATAATAAAGAGCAAAACAAACTGGCGTTTGGATTTTCTGGTTATTTCTTGCTGTTTATAATCCGTTATCTAATAAAAATGCTGGGAAGTTTTACCAATTTTAGATTGGAGTTAATTGCACCAAAATCATAATTTTCGCTCTAAATTGCAAATTCTACTGAACTTCAAATTTTTGCAGATGACGTGGCCGACTTTTAATTTTATATTTTTAAAAAGAGTAGTTAAATCTGGTTAAAATAAACATATTTTAGAAGGTATAGAAAGTGAAACAAAACAAAAAACACAGATAAATAATGGAATAAAATTACATTATTATTATATTTCCATATTTCGTACTTGAAGCATCACCAACAACAATTAAAATGATAGTATTAGTTTTATAATTTTAAAATGAATCTTCCTTTTTTCAATACTACTATCAATTTTCAATTGTTGCAGATTAAGCTAATATTTTTATAGTTTTTATTCTTAAAAAGAAAAAGGAATAACCGAATGTGTATAAATAAATAAATAAATAAATAAATTAAGAAATTATTTGAATCGGGCACAAATTCAGAAGGCGCGAAAATCACCTGAAACCCTTTTCGAACTCTTCAGTGAAGCTTTTGCTTTCTCTCTCACACATTCACACACGAGCGGAGGAGAGAGATGGAGAGGATACACGTCTCAGTGAGGGCAAGGCCTCTCTCCGCCGACGACGCCAAGGCCAGCCCATGGCGCATTTCCGGGAATTCGATTTTCATACCTAACCAACCCACCAAGTTCGATTTCGGTACATTCTTAATTCCCCTTGTAATTTAGCTCATTTTTCTTTTTCTGAAGACGCGCTCTTGAGTTTGGGTGAATTTCGATTTCTAGATCGGATTTTTGGAGAAGATTGCAGAACTAAAGACGTGTACGATGCTCGGACAAGAGATTTAGTGGCCGCGGCAGTTCGTGGATTCAATGGTATGAGTTAATTAGGAAATTTGTTGGTCATTAATTCTGCATTTTTTTATGCCAATATTGCTTTCATTTCCATTTCATCTATGTTAGCTCTCTGTGATTGATAAAAAGGAATTAATGTTAGGTTAGAAGTACTTAAAATTGATTTATGTGCGTTTCTGGTTAGGGACTGTTTTTGCATATGGACAAACTAGCAGTGGAAAGACGCATACGATGCGGGGATCGAAGGCTGAGCCTGGAGTTATTCCGCTGGCTATATATGATCTTTTTGACATTATACAGCAGGTAGAAGTTCCATTTCACCACCCTTCTGGTTTCTTTGATGCATGGCGTTGTTTATAATTTGAGTGTTATGCTGTCTGATACGTTGTATTTTCATATAAGGAAATGGATCGGGAATTTCTTCTGCGCATGTCTTATCTGGAGATATATAACGAGGAAATAAATGACCTCTTAGCCCCTCAGCACAGAAGATTGCAAATTCACGAGAGTATTGAGGTAGTAATTTACTTAAAATCTACTTTGCTTCTGATGAGTGTACTACGTGATATACGTTATGCTTCTTTTTAAAAAAATGAAGCGAGGTATCTTTGTGGCCGGATTAAGAGAAGAAATTGTGGCTTCTGTTGGGCAAATCCTTGAACTTATGGAGTGTGGAGAATGTAAGTCTTCTATATTTGATAATTTACCAAACATTTGTTGTTCAGATATTATATGATAAAGATTTTGCTATAAGTGTGACTTGCAAAGGTCCCCTTACCAATCATCTAGTCATATATACTAAAGAATAGAGAAATTTCTAACTTGTCTAGAAATTTGTTCATGTTGAAAGCCACTTTCTTCATTTTTATCACATGTCTTTATGTATTATAAATTTATAATATTGTAGAACTTTTCCAAATTCACAGCTCATCGTCATGTTGGAGAGACAAATATGAACACGTACAGTAGTAGGTCGCACACGATATTTCGCATGGTAAAAAACGTTTATGTATGTCTTTCTATCATATTTTTGAACAATTAAATTTAAGACTGATCTGAAGTTATTCCGAGCCAGATCATTGAGAGCAGGGCGAAAATGGATGACGTTGAAGCAGACTCATGTGATGCAGTTCGTGTCTCCGTATTGGTATAAGTCTACATACTCTCAAAATCAGTGTGATTTAACATTTCGTCATTCTTTATTGAGTGAGATCTTTCTTTTGGGAAAGCATGAATAGTCTAAAAAAAGACATTATATAGAATCAAATAACTCAGGCAATACTGGGAAGGTTACAACATGCAAGGAAAGGTTGTTTTGGAAAAGCTCATAAGTTGTATTAATTTTATGATGCATAGATAGAGTGTCCTGTGTTTATACAATTATTTAGAAGGATTTACTCACTCTAACTAGTTAAACTCATTACCAAGTTGGTATAAGCATTTTTGAGAAGCTGCCACAGAGTTGTTTCTGAACTTGGGCCGAATATTGTTTTCTCATCTGATTTCATCCTCATAAGCACTTTGAAAACTTAATCCTCTTGTATTTGGTTTCTTGTTCTTTTAATCTATGTTCATGTCTATACTATTTACGGTCTCACTAACAGACCCAACTTTCTTTTGAGTATTCTACAAAAAAATTTGTAGTTTTAGTAATTTTTAGAAAGATGTAGTTTGTACTTAGGTGCTATCTTTATAAGCTCAAATATGTAATTGTTTTGTGATTATGGTTACTGGATATTCTACATGGCTGGAGAGATTTATCACCTTTCTCTCCCTTCAACCCACTCTTTTTGCTTTTTGTTTCTGGTTTAATTCTTGTTACCTTTTTTTTCACTCGTAATAATTCTCTTGACTAGCATGTATGCCCCCATCACCTTGTTCCTTTCCTTATTTAGTTTTGGGTTCTTGAATGAACTTTGATAGAATTTGGTGGACCTTGCTGGTTCAGAGCGTGCTGCAAAGACTGGGGCAGAAGGTGTTCGCTTAAAGGAAGGCTCCCACATTAATAAAAGCCTGATGATTTTGGGAACTGTAATTAAAAAATTGAGTGAAGGTGCTGAGAGCCAAGGGTATGCATGAATTTCAGATGACATCATATAATGAGATTTCATAACTCTAATGTGTGGCAAATTTTGAATATATATTACAGCGGGCATGTCCCATATCGAGACAGCAAACTTACACGCATTCTGCAACCTGCATTGGGTGGAAATGCAAATACTGCTATTATATGCAATATTACACTTGCACAGGTGAATGCTTGAATCTTTGTTAACTTAGAACTGATGTAGTGCATATAAGTGCTTTAAGCTTTTAGCTGATTTTTACCATGTTTGTCTGTTAGAAGAAAAGGAAATTTTCACAAGGAAAGACAATGCTAGGGTAATTGTTTTGAGGAAAAAAAGTATTAATTTAATTGGATGGTGCTCATCGCCTTGAATAACCATCTGATAGACATAACTCCCTCCATTAATAATTTTCTTTATAAACTCTTACCTGATTTTACTTCATTTCTTTTTGTGGAGAAGCCTCTGCATGTATCCTCAACATTTCGACTGTATTTTGAATTGGACAACTTTGTTGCTTAGAATTTTCTGGGTTGTAGACCTTCTTTTAATTTCTCGGTCGAAACTCTCACTTTCAATCAAATCAATAAACAAGTCCTAGCTACAATCGCATTCATACTCCAATGATTTTGATTCTTATGTAAGTGCAGATTCATGCTGATGAGACTAAAAGTAGTCTTCAGTTTGCTAGCAGAGCACTGCGTGTGACCAATTGTGCTCATGTAAATGAGGTAATGCTCTCGTGTTGCAGTCTCCTCATAATTGAACTCTTTGCCAACTTCATAAGTTCCATAACTTGTATTTTTTTTAGTTATATTATGAGTAACAATTTCTTGCTTGCATTCAGGTAATATCGAAAATCTTTATTTTCCTATGATAAGTATTTGGCATTTGATCTATTGTAATTGTCATTGCAGGTATTGACTGACGCTGCACTGCTTAAACGTCAAAAGAAGGAGATTCAAGAACTTCGAGCAAAGCTGCAGGTGGGTACTTAGTATGAATGTCAATATGCTGCAGTGCATGCTTTTATTATAAGATTGAAAATATATAATTCTCTCATGGTGGCATGCTTAATCATGCTTATTTTGTTAGGGTTTACACTCGGAACATCTTGAAGAAGAAGAAATTTTGAATCTGCGGAATACATTGCTAAAGGTTTTGTTATAATCGTTAGCCTTTCATATTAATACGCATACATAATCTAAAATCATGTTATTATTTGCAGAGTGAATTGGAGAGGGAGAGAATGGCTATAGAGCTGGAGGAAGAAAAGAGAGCTCAGGCTGAACAAGAGAAGAGGTTGCAACAGCAAGCCAAAAAAATTGAAAACTTAAGCTCTATGGTACTTTGTGCTAATAGGGAAGAGGCTGGTGATTTCTACAAGAAGGTTTGTTGTGTTTTTCCGCTTCAATATATACTAGGATTTGCGATTCCATCGAGGACCTCTTTGTTTCCTACTTACTGAAGAATGAAATACACAAAAAGCAATACAAGTTTACTGACTCTCATTTGAGTTCTCCATGGTCATGAATTTTTGTGTTCTTCTTTTAATAGCACTGTGCCTTGCTTATATGTGTTCCATGTAGCAGGCAAAAAGGCGTGATACCTGGTGCCCTGGAAATCTTGGTAGAGAGAAATTGAAGGAGGTAATAATTATGCCATTCTAATGTTTCCGAAGACATGCTTTCACATGATCGTGGATATAAATTGAAATAATGCTTCTAAATTGGACTGCAGTTGTCTGTGATCAAAGAGGAAACTTCTGAAGTTAAGCCGAGAAGAGAACGCACACTGGGACCACTTCTTCCTTTTCAAGAGTTAGTCAATGAAGCAAGTACTACTGATTTATGTGTGCAAGATAAGGAATGTAACAACTTTGCTTCTGAAGACTGTACTCTTCCTGCGCCTGAAGCTCTGCTGCATGTTACCAGTAGGAGAAAAGCCCTGCCCAGAGCAAGAAGTTTACCTATGGTTTGTATTTGCCTTTTCTGTTTATATTTTGCCTTGATGATTTTCTTTGGTATTGATTGATTCTGTTGCAGGAAAGCAATGACTTGGTTGAACTGCAAACAGAAAATGAAAAGCTGCTTTTGGAATTTGAAACTCATGTTAGTTTCTCCTGCTTCTACGCTTATAACATGTGGACAGTGTTGTTGTTTCTTATCACTAACTTTTATGTTTAACAGAGGATAACGAGTGAAGTCCAAATTGATTGTTTGATGGGGAAGCTTGCAGAGGTTGCTTCGGCTGATCTTAGTGGGAAATACAGAGACTGCTCTGCTCAGATTACCAACCCTGTATCTCATTTTGATGGTAACCAAAGTTTGATGGATTCTGATGCCATTCTTGTAATAAAAAAGCTCCAAGAAAAGGTTCCTCATTTATTGCTAATACTTGTAAATTGATTTCTGATGCCGTTCTGGTTACCTATTACTCGTAAAAATCATCAAAACTTGATATGCAGATCACGATCTTAGAGATGGAGAAGTCCTCAAGCCAACAAAATTTTAATAGTGTAGTTGACTTGGCAACGGAGCAGACTATATCTTCACAGGAGAAATATGAAAAGGTTTGTGTTCTGTCTGATGGAAGTTAAACTTTCTTCTTTACCATTTCATATGTAAGTCAGTAAGTGTAGTTGTTAATTGTTGTTGCAAGTTTGTTTTCTTGAGTTATCTTTTATTTTTCAAAAATACTCTTGCTGTAAAAATCATCGCTTCTAGTTATGATGATTTTAATACAGCTTGCTGAGGAACTTAAGCTTGCACGAGTAGAAGCAACTGTAGCTCGTGACAGACTTGCTTCAAAAGAGTCTTGCCTGGTAATGAACTAGAGATTCAGCATGCATATATATATCACGTGTTTACCATACTTGTTTTTCCTTTCCCCTACTATAGGAGCTGTAAAGAAGTAAAACTAATTGTTTGTTAACTTCTCACAGGAAGAATCTGACTGGTTGGCCAGTCTATTAACAGAAGCTGAGGAAATAAAGCTGGAATTTGAGAATTCAAGAAATCTTACAGAGTCTCTTTCTTCAGTTGTGGATGAACTTCTCAATTTCTCATCTCAGATACCAGACCTGATTCATGTGAGTTGAAGTTTTCACCCCTTCTATATTCAACCTAAATTCCTGATACTGGTGCACCCTACAGGACAATAGGGAATTTAATGCTTTCTTGCAACTACATGCACTAAATGTTCAAAATTACAAATGCGAATGCTAATGATATTAACTAGTGTCATTATAATATTACAACTTTTTTCCACATTATAATATTACAACTTTTTTCCATGTAAAATATTATTTTTTTGTGATTCAGGATCTTCGACCTTCAGTTTCCCAAAGTTTGGTTCAACTTGAAATGGCAGTTCAGAGCCATGAGAAGGTAGAGTCCTGCTTGAGGAACAAAGTTCTAGAGCTTGAGGACGAGAAGGTATTATCTGGATGTAGATAATTGGTGGTCGTGGCTTAATAAATTCCAATATTGATGTTTCTTTTGTATTTCTTGTTGAAATCTAGCTTACTCTTCACAACCTGGCCTCGGAACAGGTTAGTAGGATAGAAGAATTAAGTCTTCAGGGTCAAAATTCAGAAAATATGCTGATAGTAAGTTACTTCACTTTGTTTAAGATATATTTCTTTTGATCAGTCTACATTTTTAACCAATCCAGCTTTTATCTTTAGGAACTTCAAGAAAAACATGAAGCTGAGACGTCAGAACTTCTGAACCATCTTCAACTGCTCCAGAAGGAGCTTTCATCTTTGTCTTCTTGTTCTTTGGCAAAGGAAAAGGAAAGTTTAAGAAAGGATTTAGAGAAAACAAAAACTAGGTTGAAAGATGTGGAGTCCAAGCTCAAGAATGCTGTACAGGAGAAAACAAAGCTTGAGGTTTTATATCATTTTTCTTGCCTTTCATTGATGCTCTTTGGTCTTGACATTACGCTCATTTATATATCCTGCTGATGCTAGGGTGAGAAGTCAGGTGCTGAGAGAGAACTTAAAAGACTTCAAAGCCAGAAGGCTATGCTCGAACGTGACTTGAGCAAAAAACGTGAATCTATTAATGGTAGAAGGCATGATTCTACTACTGATAGAAGCTCAAATGTGTTTGATCAGAAACGATCCAAGGGCTCTGCTGCCTTGCCTGACCTGGAGGTAGTTATCTAGTATGTATTTGGCAAAAAATGGAAGTGTCGTCTTTCACCTCAACATCTATCTGTGTGCAGGAATTCAAGAGTCTGGAAGTGCTAGCTTTTGAAATGGAGACAGCAATTGCATCTTTAGAAGAACAATTGTCAATTGCAAATGAGGAAAAGGATATAGCCACTTCGAGAGCCAATTGTTTGGCTTCAGATTTGGAGGCGTTGAAGGATGAGTTACACTCGTCAAACTCAGAGTTGAGAATACTAGAGGAAGAAATTTCAGTTCTTGTAAGCTTATTATGTTTCATTATAGAGAACACTAGAAGACGTTTCAGCTCTTCTTTTACGGCTTGTTTAGCAGAGTTTGTTGTTAAGTTTCTCAAGTTACCTTCATTATATTTCAGAAAGTAAGTTTAGAAGAATCTAGATCTCATGCACTGGAAATGGAGAGTACAATGGGATCTTTGTCAGAAGAGAAGGAGGAGTTGTCAATGGTATTGAAGTTCAAAATTATTTGATTTACCAATCCCACTAGCAGATGTTTACTGGTAGAGCCTATTGTTTTTTCTTGCAGCAACTCACTGAAGCCCTCTTAACTATGGAGGAGGATAAAGCTATATCGCTGTCCAAAGAGAGAGCTTCTATAGAAGCCATTGGACAAAAGGAAAAACTATATACTGCTGAAATCGCCTTGATTTCTGAGAAATTGTTAGAGGTAACCGATTCAATAAGATGTGTTAATTCATTCTATAAGTCTTCTATTAATATATTATGGCAATTTGAATATGGGACTTTAACTAGGCAGGTACTTCTGTTTGATATGATGCTCGCATATTACTCCTATATATTACTGCAAACAATTTCATGCAAAGAAAATATGGTTATCCCTTGCTTTCTTCTGAACATAAGAGTTCTAAAAATCTTTTTGGAGAACTATTGCTGATTTATGTTTTCATTATCTGAGGTATATACCCACCTCGCTATTGACCTTATGACACCATTAGGTAAGAAATGAACTGGAGATTTGTAGAAAAAACTGCAAAGGTCTTGAGGAATTGGCAACAAAGTCAGAGCAAAATGCTGCTTCAGAAAAGACATCTGCAGAGGTAAGTTCAATGCCGCTTGGTTCCTATCTCCTTATCATGAATATAACTCCATTTTTACGCATGGGTATTGTTCTGGCCTTCAATCTCCAGGAAAGCCAAAAAACACGTGCAGAAGTGGAAATTCTACAGTTGGAATTGAGTATTCTCAGAGATGAAAGGCAATCTTTGCTGACTCAAGTCCAAGAATTGGAAAGAAGGCAACCTATTGCTATAGATGATTCTCAGGTTTGTATAGTTAATTACATGAAGCAAATCCGGCATTCATTCGCCATCTTCATATGTTCATTTTTTGCCTTCTTATTGGAAGCAGCTATATTTATAATGTCAATAAAAATTTGTAATTTGTTTTACAACTCTGCATCATGTCAAAACTACAGAATAATATCACATTGTACTATACAGGTATTGAAATTAAAACTCGAAGTAGAGCAGCAGAGCAGTAGGCTTGCTACTATAGAAGAAGAAAAGCGAAATGTAAGTTGTCTGAACCTAAAATTTATTTACTTGAGGTTCCACATATCTTCAAATTGGAAACCATTTACTATTTATTCACATACGAATTAAATGTATCAGCAAGTAAATCATGGTCTTCGAATATGCTTAATTCCAGATTTAAATTTTGTAAGAATACATAACAGTTAACTCACTGCTGAATTTTGACAGGATAAAGTGAGCAATGACAAGGAGAGGACAAAACTGAGAATGAGACTACGAGGAACTCAAGCAAAGCTCGATGCTCTTCGAGTTAGATATCAAGAATCGTTGGATGAGATCGACACCATGAACCAGAAATATAAGGAGGCTTCAACAATACTGAAGAAGCAATTAGCTGAATTAGGTACAGAAAACCTTAATCTCAAGAAACAGCGTGCATTATCCAAAGGTCAGTAACAATAACAAAGCCATATAATTAAATCTTTTTTTTTTTTTGGAATATTTTGTATATCTTGTACAAAAGATACATCCATGATGAAATTTCTGAGAATTAACAAAGTAATTTAACCAAATTTGCCACGTCACTTATACCTTTATCTCTGCAAAAAGAAGGTAGTGTTGACATGGAATTAGGTAGTATTCACTATTCACCATGTAAATTCAAGTTTATTGATCAGTTTTAATTTATTCCAAAAAAGAATCTTGTATTAGTGGAATGATCTGGATACATTTGGACTATGTAATCCAAAATGTTTGCTGATTTCTTTTTTCCAAAGTGTTTGGTGATTGCTTTTGCATTACTGACAGCTTTTCCTAATATAACGCATTAATTAAGTATATAATTGTACTTGCACAGAAATTAGACTACCTAATCCATTATCGTTCATGTTCCTTTCTATAGAAATATATACATTCCTTTACAAAATTTGTGTTCATAATTGATAAATCTTGTTTTTTTCCCTCTATTTCTTCCAACTTTCTGTTAAAATTATAAACTAAGAATATTAGGATAAATTGTGAAAGTGAGATGTGCTGTAAACAGAACTTGCATAATTCTGAAAATTTTCATTGCTAAATCTGGAAAATAGTTGAATTTGATTGACCTAATATTTAGATGTTTATTAGCCACTTGATAAGTAGTCTGACTTGTATATATTTTATTTAATAAAATTTAATTAAACAATCACATTCTATGAATTAAGTCCTACATTTGGACCTCTAAGCAAATTTAGGACCACTAGATTCCACTTGCTAAAAACGTCCAATTAATTATTACAGTACAAATTTAATTAAATCACATAAAATCTTTTTCATACGTTCACAATCTAATCAATTGTAAATATATTCGCGTTTTGAAAAAAAAGAAAAAGAAAAAAAAAACTTTAACATTGTTGCCATATCCAAAACATTGCAATAATATTCGGAAACGAATAAATAGGAAATAGATTAAAAATATTTTTCACCTGAATATTCCTACATATAATGAAGAAAGCCAATTTCTTTATTAACAAAATTGAACGACTAATCACCTAACAATCTTCTAGAAAGCTGACGAAATGAGAAATCGCTATTTAATTTTTTAAAATTTAATATTTTCAGTATATTTCTTTATTATGGCTGAGATGGAATTAGAAGAATTGTTTAAAAGCGTGTGTTGGCACGTGCATGACTGAGGTTACTAAGCTTCATACCCAACCATGCTCGTGCCTGCCTTTCCTAATCTCGTGATTAATAAAATTAATACTTGATTAGCTTCAAACAATCGTGTGTGTCGAATTAATTAAGAAAAAAAAATAGCTGGAATAAAACTGTTCCCATTAAGGAATCCAATTTAATCACACAACATTAATCACATCACGTTGCTTGCAAAAACTTATCCTCTAACTTATGTGTTAATTAGCTAGGAAAATTAGCATTAAATATTTGTTAATTAAATAAAAATTGATTTTTTTTTTGTTTAATTATTTTAGTAGTTAGGTAAATTTTTGCATAGATACTGATACACCACTCCCTCCCCCCTCTTCTATTTTTTCTACTTAGTTTATTGTAGTGCTTAGTATTATTATTTTATTTTTTTGTAGGAGATTTATAGTGGATTTTTATTTTTATTTTATTCATTATGAATATAGAATTAGAGGGTGATGTATGTAAGTTGAAATTGAGAATAAGAGTTAAAGGCCACAATATAAATAGAGATTGTCATCAAGTTTACTAACATAGCGTATAACAAGAAGAATCAAATCAAAGAGAATTTAGTTTCTCATTTGGAAGGGAAAAAAAGAGAAGAAAATGTTGGCTATTTCTCCTCAATTTTGTAACTATGGGTGGCTAATGGATGATGGGATCATCCATGAGCAAGAAAACATGAGCTACTTTTCTAGAGAGAGAACGGAGACTTCGGAATCTCCCTCCTCCAAAATCGATATCCCACTCAAGAACGGCGATTTCGGCAGCAACTCCAACGACGGTTCCCTCAACGGCGACGGCAGCGGCGGACGGCGACAAGACTGTGAAGAAGCTTAATCATAATGCAAGTGAACGTGATCGCCGCAAGAAAATGAACACTTTATATGCTAATCTTCGCTCCCTCCTTCCTCCTGAGGATCAATCTGTAAGTACTCTCTCTCTCTCTCTCTCTCTCTCTCTCTCTCTCTCTCTCTCTCTCTCTCTCTCTCTCTCTCTCTCTCTCTCTCTCTCTCTGTGTGTGTGGTGCGTGTGTGTGTGTGTGTGTGCAGAAAAAGATAAAACTAAATAAATTATTTTTTAGGGTTTTTAGGTATATGCTTATGTCAAGTAGGGTTTCTAGCCTCTAATCTTTGAAAAATCATTTAAAAATAAAAAATAAAAGTATTTTAATCCTAGGGTTTATTATTGTGATAATTAGAATGCTACTATGTATATATTTATTAATTAATCTGAATTGTAAATGCAGAAGAAGCTGAGCATTCCAGCAACGATTTCAAGAGTGCTGAAATACATACCTGAGCTGCAGAAAGAAGTGGAGAGGCTCATACAAAAGAAGGAAAGGTTCGTCTCCAAGATTTCAATGGCGGAAAACTCGTCTTCTTTCGAGTTCAAGAACCACAGGACGAAGCCGAATAACCGAAGCTCGAGCTCCACAGCATCTGCAGCTCAGATCAACGAGGGCGAAGTCGTTATTCAGATCTCGATGCCTAAATCTGAAAAGGGTTCTTTCTCCGAAGCTATCTTGAGACTGGAGGAGGAAGGTCTTGTCATGGTGAATGTTTCTTGTTTTGAGTCTTTTGAAGGGAGGCTTTTCTATAATCTCCATTTTAAGGTATGGATTAATTAATTCGGTTATTTATTTATCCGAATCGAGAAAATTGGTGAACGAGTTCGTTAACTGATTTTATTTTTATTTTTTTTATTATTGGACAGGCGATAGAAGGTCAAGTGATAGACGCTGAGACGTTGAAGGAGAAGTTGTGGCCTTTGATTTAGAAAATCGAGATGTTCTGTTTCGTGTCGTGTTTGAGTCTTGTTTTATTTCATTGGTGCAAGCTAGAGTATAGTATAACGCCGTGTTGTATTATTTAGCAGACATTAATGAAATAGAACAAGAGGTTGCAAATAGTGAAGAAGGGTCTTGTTCTTTGTATACTAACATGATGTTATGGAATCTCACTATTTGAAGAGGAGATTTTTCGTAGATATATGTACAAAAGGATCATCAAATGTCATCGACCTAGTTAATACTATTAGTTAAATATTACTCGCTCTGTTTTATAGATTGCATCCTACTTTTTCAATTGTGCTGCCTTATAAATAGTGTATTGTTTTCTATTATAGGTAAATATTAACTCTTCAAAATTGTGTTCTATCACTTTATGGGATGGAGAGAGTTTTTTAATATTATCCCTATGGAAGGAAACTCTTACACCTTTCTTCCACAACGATGTGATTGATCTTATTAACAACAATAATATTATAGATTTAATATTGGATTCCATATTCTTTTCACACATCTCACAACTATTTGGGCCAAATTTTTTATTGGGATTTTGGGCTTCTAGTGAAATCTCAAATTAGGCCACATATATTTTCCTCATGAAAATATTAATCGAACGATCGTTTTATTACCATACATAGTTTTTTTATAATTTCTTGGAATGGGCCTATTGGGCTTTTATTTTCCTCACTAGGCCCAATTATTTGATCAATTGTTCATAGCCCATATTTTCATGAGGAAAACATTGGGCCTAATTTGAGATTTCACTGAAGCCCAAAATCCCAAAAAAATGGGCCCAAATAGTTGTGAGATATGTCAACAGGAGGAATACAGGCCGTCCGATTTCTGGTCGGCCCACGATCTCAAGGACGTAGGACGATTTTTTCGTAACAAATAAAATCTAATGATTAGATCTAGCAAATAATTTATGATCAAACACTATAATTGGTAAAAGTTGAAGCTAGATTTGATTGTCACGATCATGTTGATTTTTTTTTTCCAGAGATGTGAAAGTTGGAATAATTAGTAGCATGCACCATGCCCAAAAAACGAATTTTGAAAAAAGAAAAAGAAAAAAAGAAGATGACATCAAATCAAACAACTCCGCCCACAAAACAAATAAATATAAAAACGCCTTCATAGTCTATTATTATTACACGCCCACTTTAATTGGGTCGGCCCATCAATACAAGTCTTATCTTTGGGCCCACATCACGTGCAGTTTTCTTTAACTATTTGTGTTTATTTTGCTAATTTTAAGGTTAGTCTTAAAAATTACTTCCTCCGTCCCAAGATTAATGAGACCCTTTCCATTTTGGGTCGTCCCAAGATTCTTGACACATTTCCTATTTTAGAAATAATTAACATCTTAAGTGCACAATTAGTTATCCCTTATCACCATTTATATACATAATCTAAATATCTTAAAATTAATTTTAATTAAAAAAAAAAATTAAATGTCGGAGCATTTAAATCCCACCCACCAACAGATTAAAACCCTCAATATACCCAAAATTAATTGATCTATTCCCATTTTTTGCTTTTCCCATTTCATTGTTGTTCTTCGTGGAATCCGCCCAAAAACCATAATTTCCCCATCTCTCTCTATCGTCCCTTCCCAAATCGCTCTCTCTTGCCATGAATTCCCTCTCTCAGAGCACTGAAAGCCAGTCGGTTCCGTCGCCATGGGTATCAACTCGTGCGGCGAGGCAAGCGGCGGCTCGGGTTGACAAGCCAGTGCGGCAACGCCGCCGTGTTTCATGTCGCCGTGAACCCCTAAAATTTAGGGATCTTTCACGCGACGACAGTTCAAGCCCCCCTCGACGTCCTTGTCCGATCTCCCTGCCTATTATACCTGGCAGATATGGGAATTTACGCCGGCAACCCATTGATTGCACATGCGCGATCCCCAGCCCACCGGTACACCTAATGGAAGCTTCTGGGGTGGCAACCCCTCAAACGGCGACGGCGGGCCTGTCTTGTCTTCTCACTATTGCAGCCTCTGATGAAGCTCTATTTGCAGATTTGCCGGTGCCGCCGCCGATCAATTTTGAGGTGGATGGCCCCCTGGATAGCCAACTAATAAGCTTGGGTTCTCCTTGCTACTACCGGGATGGGTTCCCTGTCTATTTCCCTTTCCACCTAACCACTCAAGAGTGGGAATCGGTTGAGGCTGCTTTGATCATGAAATGGCAGAGGCGGGGTTTCCTAGGCAGTGAGATCTGTCTGATTTGCCTTGAGAATTCATCTTGAGTTTGCTTTTATTTCTCTCTGCTCCTAGTATTTGCCTGATTTGTCTGTCTGATTTGTGGGATCTTTGTTATGGATGCTTTAGTATTGTGTTCGATGACTTTGTGTGGCAATGATCAATTTTTTGGCTCTGCTTTATATGTGGTGAATTTCAACTCTCTGTGTGATCATTGATCGCTCTATTTACTTGATCAAAGTTGCATTTATTCAAGAGTGGACAGAGGTAAATTAAACTGCATTTTCCCATTCAAAAGATGAAGAGCACTTACAATAATCTTTTGAAATATAAAATGCAATAATCATGTCCCTAGATAGACTACTGCATCTACAAAAAAGCAAAATTAGACTTCTTCTTTCATAGTCTCTGTCTTCAGCATCTCCTCTAAAAAAAGGAAGTGCTTGCCATGTTTAGATCCAGCCCTGTTAGCTACTGCATCCCTAATCTTGCACATAACAGCTCTATGCCCCTTATCTGGCCATTCTGAACCAGATATTCAATACTATCCCTTGCTAGTTCAATTGGAATTGTGAGACTGGTTGGCAAAACCCCTTCACTTATCATGTTATCCTTTGCCATGTGAGGGCTTTGTAGTTGTTGTGGCCCTTCACCTTCATAATCTCTGTTAAGCAACACTGTAATGTCAGAAATACCTTGTTCAAGGTCATTGCTGGGAGGTCATGAAATGCTTCTTGCATAGCATTAACTAGATCATCTAAATTTCTGCATACTCTCCTATGTTGTAGGCTTTGAATTGCATTAAAGAAACCTAAGTCATTTATATTGGTATCTGGTGAATTTGGTGGCTGTTGAATGAGCCTAATATTGAAACCATCTTGAGTTGCTGCAGCTCTGAAATCTGGATCCGAATCCTTAATGTGTGGCTTTGCATTGTCTTGTTGGATAAAAATGTCTCTGGATGCAGTCTGTGGCCACTTCTCTCTTATTGCAGGGATCACCTAGATTATAAAGTTTCAAGAAACTGAAATGATTAGAATGTGCTTATATGTGTGTATGTTATGTGACCTGTGATGCACAATATATGAGAGCTGAGGTCTTATTTTAGCTCTATGCCCCTTATCTGACCTGTGATGCACTGTATTGAGAGCTGAGGTCTATTTCTAGTGCCTAATCTTAAAATGATTAAGAAGATAATGCATAGAAAGTGTAGCACATGACCTTGCTGGTACCTTGTCAATAAGTGTGGCTTTCATTGTTTCTCTAGTGATTGAATCCACAGCTTTTGTATATAGTGTGCCCTTGGCTCTGTGTTTACTGTTTCTTATTGCTACTGCTTCAGTGGTGAAAGGGAAGCATCCTATTTTCCCATCAAATAAGACTGTGCCATCATCACTAAGAATAGGCCGGCTAACTGCACACATAAACATGATCTTGCCAATAAATCTCTTAGATTTGCATGCTCTATAAGGCTCTTCTTCATCTGGTGCAAGGTAATACCTGCAATATGGCAGATGGTGGTTAAAATCTTGTCCCTATTGTGACCAATGATGCAAATATGTTGACCTGAGGTCCAAAAAAAAAAAAAAAATCATGAATAACTTCTGAAATAGGCAAACCTGTTTTTTCCTTTGGTGATGAAGAACCACTTCTCATCAATATGCACTATGTTGTGCATTGATGAGTACCTTAATGTGTTCATCACCCTATCTAGCTCAAGTGATTCCAAACTGAATCTCATTCTTAGAAACTTACAATCTGCTGTAAGCGAGGGCTTGATAAAACTTGCAAAAATCTTAAACAGTCCGGCCTTGCCCCATCTCTGCAAGGTTGATTTGCTTACTCCCATTTTCTCTTCCATTGATCTGTAGCAACCTCTCTCACTGACATCTAATGTCTTCATCAACTCATAATTAGGTTGCTTGTTGTGATCTCTTTTTCTTCCTTTTTTCCTTGATACTAAGTGTATTGCTAACCGTTGTGATTGTTGTTCTTTTGCAGCTTGCCACAGCCTTGATACAGTTGCTTTGGAGATATTGAATTGAGTTTGAGCTGCAAGAAGCCTACCTCTTTTCGGCTTCCCATTACTACTCCCTTGAAGAATGAACTGCACACATCTATTGCGCTCATCAGTGGTCAAATCCTTGCGTCTGTTCACCATTGATGCTGCTCAAGCCCCCCTCTTCCTTTCCTTATTTTTTTTTCTTCCTCACTGTGTTTCTCTCTGAGAACCCTTGAGTGATTAGATCTTAATTTGAATATTCATAGGGGAAGGTTTTCAATTTTGAAAAAAAGGCGCCTCTTCACTTTACTTAAATTACCGCCAATTTTTTTTTTAAGACATGTGCTTCTAATCGTGCAACATGTTGTGTAAAGAATCTTTAATTTATTTTATTTTTCTCATTTTTCGATTCATTGTTTGAGGTTTACTTGATCATTTTTTGGACTTTCAAATCGGAGGTTGTAAAAAAAAAATTAAGAAAAAAAATTAATTTTTTTAATGATGTCAGCAATTAAATTTAATAATTAAGCATAAATAAAATAGCATTTCTTTTCGTTTTTAATTCTGATACATAAATATAATGTTAAATACATAAAGAAAACTATAACACTAAACAATACACTTAAAATACTAAACACTCTCACATTAAATCCCGTACCGAAAAGAAAGGTCTCATTAATCTTGGGACGGAGGAAGTAAATTATAAATTGTGAATAATTTGCCTATTAGCTCAGCTGGTTAGAGCGTCGTGCTAATAACGCGAAGGTCGCAGGTTTGAGACCTGCAAGGGACATTCTTTTAATTATTATTAAATTTTCCGTCTGTTTCATTTTATTTGGCCCGTTTGTTATTTTTTTTTATTATTTAATATTTCCTTCGACTCTTTTTTTTTTTGGCAGTTAGTTGAATATATGTGATGCGTATAAAGTAATAAAATAAGATGGAGGGAGTGAGTGAATAATTAATTAATGTACTAAAAAAACAATATTTAATATTTTCGTCTGTTTCATTTTATTTGGACCGTTTGATATTTTTTATTTATTTATTTAATATTTCCTCCGACTCATTTTATTTGGAAATTAATTGAATATATGAGATTTATAAAGTAATAAAATAAGATGGAGGGAGGGAGTAAATAATTAATTAATTAATGCTACAAATTAACAATATCGGTATTTAACTCCCACCTATTTGCCAAGGATAATGTTCACCAAATCTAGCTATACATTTATTTTGTATTATTTTCTGTCACCATTTTGGAAGAATAATATCAGAGTTGGCCAACTTATTTTGAAATTATACATTTTACATGTTTCCTACCTTCCTCATTAATTTTAGCCTATTCAAGATTATTTCATTTCTTCTCTTCACAAACATGTATACAAATTTGTCGGTTTTTTTTTTTGGGTAGTAATTTATATATCAAATTTGATGCTACTAGGTTTTAAATTTGATATTTTTCGAAATGATGTATTACCATAAACGTCTGCATACAGAACCCCTACTTCAACTCTTAAAGGCTAAAGCAAACTTTAAAATATAAAAGCAGTCAAGAAACCTAAACAACTTGTTTAATAAGTTCCAAAGTTCAATATTACTAAATTATTGTTTGCTTTGACTTGTAGAGCAATATCTTTATATTTAAATTTAAATATTTTCAAGCTCGAGTACTATCTACTTAGACTAAGACTAGTTCATCAGTTTCATTAATTTGTATTATAACAAATTATTTGAGATTTACTAATTAAAGATCTTCCCTTTAGTAAATTTTTCTAAGATCATACCATAGTAAATTATTTTTAAAGCCTTAAAATCATATAATTAAACCTGATCACTATTTAATCAAACGCACCAAATCAATAGAAGAAAAAATAAAAAAAAATAAACCTGATTAATTAAGGGTAAAAATACATAGAATAATTAATCTAAACTCCAACTTCCAAATTGGTTGGCACTAAAATCCACACATAAAAAGATTTTTTTTTAAGCTGTTGAGGATAGGTGTGTTTTTTGTTTTCAAAAATTAAATAATTAGTATGTAAAAGGACTGAATTTGGACATAATCATTCCACTGTGCTTTTTTTGCTTCTTGAAATTGTGTTACATAAATGGAGAATGAACATTGAAGAAAAAGTCATAATTGTATGAATAGTGGTAGCCAGCAATTTTTTCACAAAAAAATAATAATATGGCATGTTGGCCTAGTACCACAAAATAAATCATCAAAATTGTCTCAGCCAACTAGGGTTAAAATTTTATTAATTAATTAACATTTAATTCAATATGGTACCATTGGTTTATGGCCATGTCTAACGGCGCCGATTGATTATATTATTAGTTGGAATTGGTTCAAATAGTTAAAGTTTCTATAAATGTACAAACAATTATTAATAATCATGGTATAACAAAAAGACTAAAGATATAAAAAAACACACAATGATTCATGAATTATAAATTCATTAATCCTTTGCATCTATTTTTAGGAGTACTTTTTACTGGGAGTACTTTTTACTGCAAAAGTTGATGCATGTCACATAATTTATTACATAATACATACTTATTGAAATATATAAGAATAAAAAAAAATTATGGGTGATGAGACAAATCTATTAATGAAACTTTATGACAAAAAGCATATTCCTACAACAGTATCAATTATGTGAAAATAGATATTGTTGCCATCACGCTTGCCAAATTCATTGTATTCACCCCTAAAAAAAGAATTGATTATTATTTATATCAGTATATTAATAATGAAAAATCTTATGTAGTTACAATAGCAGTTACTCAATTAATTGCATATACCTGCATGCATGGTCTCTTTCAACCTTGACATATTTATTCGAATAATTGATAACACGTTGTTTGAAGTAACAATTTAAAAATAAAAATAAAAAACTAATATTGATTTATAGAATTCATGATATTTCTAAGTAGAATTTTCTTTCTTTTTGGAAAAAAAAGATTGGTTACTTTTTAGATGTTGGAAGATAATAAGAAACTCTTGTGCTGTGTTTGATTTTGTTCAGACTCTCAGCCGAATATTGACAATATTGTCCACTTCATTTTTTTATTATATTTATCAGCACAAAATATTAATTTTACGGTATTTGATTTCAAAAAAGTGAAATTCTTTGCCCATAATTGGTAATACAGACAAAATGGCAAATGCTTCTGAAATATCAGCACGTCTTTTAATTTATTTTATTTTATTTTATTTTTCTTTTCATTTTTAGACTTTTCTACCGGAAACATTTTTTTTTCTTTAATTAATTCAAAATTCCAGAAATTAAATAATAAAAAAATTAACGAGGCCTTAAGGTTGATAGAGTAATTTTGTATTTAAAAAGGTTGATTTATTTTATTTTATTTTACCGAAGGCTAATTTGTGGTTTTCATTTGGTAGGGATTATTATGGTGTTAATATACATATAACACAAAGGTCTAGTATGAATAATAGTATTGATTGGTGGAATTGCGTTTCCCACTTTCTAAGTATGAGCTACAATTATAGAATGTTTTAATTAATTAACTTACTAAATCTTTATAATTATATCCTCCTGCAATAAATTACTATAAATACTAAAGAGAATTTAATAAATATAACCACAGAGTATTGATATCTTATGCAATACTAGACATCTCGGTTATACGTATTAAGCTTTATCTTAAACTTTCAACTAAACGAGCTCTAAATATAATACATCAGGATTTAATTATTAATGATAAAAAAAAATAGAATAGTTAATATCATAATAGTTCATTTCCCATAACACAAAAGGTGGAAAGAAGTACTATTTCACAAATTGTAATAAGAAAAGGAGAAAAAAAATAAAAAAATAGGCAGGTGACAGTATAATAATTGTGAGTGGTATAGGCAGGAGACTAATTGTCTGACTAATAATGAAGGAATCTATCTTCCTTTTGTTGAAAAATTAAAGATGCATGAATGCACTATTAATCTTTCCCACAATATACAATACAAATACAAATGCATGCACACCTCACATTTATTTTTTTCCCACCACTCAACTAGCTACGTACATGCAGTACTAAAAGATATTTATTCTTCTCGGATTTCTAACATGAGTATTTACTTATTTACAAAATAATTTCAATAATTAGGTATAATCTGAGCCGGGTATTTTTTAAATATTCAAAACTTCAAGCACATTCTTTTTCATTTCAACACACACTCGCACATAGACACTCTGTTGATCTTTTTATGATATACGGTTCTGTTTAACGAGTGCATTATAACTGTATTAATAACAAACGATGCATTATAATAGTATTAATAATATATTGTTTTTTTTATTTTTTATGGAAAATTTACTTCTTAAAAGATCTCATATATATATATATATATATATATATATATATATATATATATATATATATATATATATATAATTTATTTATTATGCATGTGGTATATTAGCCAATAAAAGTTGGATTGTGGTTGGTGCATTGGATCGATGAGCGAAGGTACAATCCAAGAAAATGACTTGGGAGGAGTTGTACCTTCCACCAACAAGTAGACTGTAATGAATCTTACTGTTTTTTTATTTTTTATTTTTGACGGTAGAGAAAACAATAGTCCTAAATTGCTAATACATTGCAATATATTTCAAACCTATTTTGCTGTAAATAGAACGACAACAGTACATGCGTAAAAGTTAATTCTTTTGACTAATTAAAAAGGCCGACTTGGTGAATAATCAATTAAATAATTTGAAGAGATGGAATCATTGAAAATTTGAATATACATAGCAGCTATTTTTATTTTTCTATATAAAACTGCTATTTGTCTTTGTAACTTGCAATTTTTTTTTTTAATTTTTTAGGTAAATGTATCTTGCAAGTTAAACATTAATATATTAAAAAAGAAAAGGTTGGTCCATTGAAATCCACGACGCTTAAAAACAAAACTGTGGTTCAAATTAATTCATTAAATATAGTGGCTTGCTACGTATAATTAATTAGCTAGAAAATACAATTTAATGAGCAGATTATATAAATACATCAAAATTAATTGCACAAGAATTTGTGACACTTTATGGACTTCAAAACCTAAGGCTATTTACAATTAATTTATTAGCAAATATCTGATTTATATTTACTACTTTCAACTTATTATTTCTGTTTTACAAAAAGAAACCTTAATTGTAGATGAAAGCAAAAATATATAGGACATAAAACTAATAATTAAAAAAACAGGGGGGGGGGGTGAAAATACAATTTTTGTTATTTTTGGGATATTTGAGAAATGACAGCATTTCTTACAAATTACACCACAGTAAATGCATCAAGTTGTATCATTGTCCAAATATAAAGAAGATTAAATGAATCTGCATGAAGCCATTGGTCACTTATAAATAAAATAAATAAATAAATATATTTTTTATTTTTTCAATTTTTCAGTGCAGTGATTGTCTCTTATTATCCCAGCAGCCCCTTTATCCATTTCCCCAAATATTCCGACACTATATTCATTCACAAATCAAATAACTACAAAATATTCACAAATATATGACTCAATAATTCAAAAGAATAATATAATATCTCTAATTTTTATACAATTTTTAAAACGGTGCAATTATAGATTTTTTTGAGTTTTTAATGTGAGAAAAATGTGCAGTAAAAGCCATATTATTTTATTTTAAAATGTAGGCAATAAACGGCCCTTTTTTTGTAGTAAATGGCCCAATTTATGATTTTTTTTTAAATAACAATTTATGAAAATGGTTAAATGAATAACTTTTCATTCACGCACATTCCATTAGCGTCATAAAACAGAAGATGTTGATATGTCGAAGAATTAGAAACATATATTTAAGGTCAAAGTTTTAATTTTTATAAACCAGTGAATACATAGGAATTGTCTTTATCGGATGAATTCAACTGTGCCCTTAGTTACGTTGTCTGTTTTTTAATCACATAATTAATAAAATAAATAAGTAAAAATAAATCTAGCATTTTCGAATACGTACTTAACTTCTTATCCAATAAAATAAAAGTAATAGATACATGAATTTCCAATAAGTACCAATCTAATTACGCCATCATTAGCTTATAACATTCAATTAAATAAACTTTATTCCATCCCTATCCACTAATGTCAAATATTCAAAACTATAATTAATATTCCGTCTAAAAAAACTGTAAATTTATTCCATTAAAATTCTTCAACATTATCTTATCCTATAAAAGTGGAGCATTATAACGTGGTGAATTGGAAGGCTAGGAATCCATCTAAATAACATAATCATTGATTAAAAGATATTTCAATACTTTCTATGTCCCATTAAATATTTTCCTTACATTTTAAAACATATTAAAGATTCACATTTGATATAACATAAACAAAAAAGTTCTAAAATTTAGACATTCGAGTATATTAGGACAAAAATAATGCAAAAAGACTCGGACAAATCTATATATAAATAAAAGAAAGTAAGATAGTTTCTAGGTTACTTTTCCGCTAAACGCACTTCAACAATAATTAATTTAATTCAGTTAATTAATATATTTATTTAATTAGCTATTGAATAACTAAACGATTCATTTCTCAAGTCTTTAATGTTCGATATAATGTTTACATCTGGAAGTGCAATCATCATTCTCAATACAATGAGTGAGATTATCTATATCTATATAAATATAAGAAAGTAAGATAGTCTTTATTATAAGTTTTCCTCCAAAAACCTTAATATATGAGCCTTATTAAATATTTTCATTTAATATAAATTAATTAAATGTTTTATCATTTTTAATGTATCACTTTGAAATAAATATCCTTCTTTAAACTTTTGTTTTTTGAAAATTATAATGTTAGATTGTATGTTTAATGGACATAATTTTTTTGAAAGAAATTATGAAAATGAATTGTAAACCTACTAAAATTTAGATTGAAATGTTTTATATGTACATACAAACGTACAAGGAAGATCCAATTTTCAATTTATTAATTTTTAAGTATATTGATTTTTCTTTGAAATTTATAAACTAACTTAACACTAATATTTTTGCTGTATAAAAAAATTATGCATGTAATATAACGTGTTCCCGATGCATCGCTCGGGTACAAGACTAGTTATATAATAAAATCTTATTTTCGAACCCGCCCGATCTTAACTTCTTAACCTTAAACTTGTTGGTGTATGGAGCATGAATAGCCAATTTTTTTGGCCCACGTTTGGGGCCCATTCATAATCTTAATGGGTTTAAGATTTTTGCTTATTTTGCTATATATATAGTTATCTTAGAAATGCCACATATGTATTTTTTTCTATTTATGCTTGAGTTTTTTTTTAGTAAGGTGTAGTTTTTTTTAGTAGGGTTTAATATTTATGATATATATATAAATTAGTTTCTATATTTATAACATTATCATGTCACCCGTGGACACATTAAGTTATATCTCAGACATAGTCATTCGTGATGAATTTGGTAAACAATTTGTGTGTTTGTCTTGCTTTCATATTTTGTGTCGTTATTTTCATAACAAAGTCTTAACTACTTTTTTTTATCAGACAAAACAACAAACTCACACACACATGCATCTGAGGTGATTCAAACCTTGACCTCTTGGTTGGAAAGAAATTGTTTTACCTAGTTAAGATGCGCTTCGTCATCTTAACAACTTTATTAGTGATATAACAATATGACTATTGTCATATTTCCCCATAGATCCATATTCTAAAATCCAGATTGAGATCTAACAACAACAAAAAAATTGTACTTTTTTAAATAATAGTATCAAGATATATGAGAGTAGTAAAGCATGTGGGGGGCATGAAACAATTTAAGGGAGTTTCATGCATCCCCAAAAGTAGCTAATTCATTATATTTATTTTATTTTTCCTTTTCCATCCCATATTTTCAAATTCTACCGATTCAAGTGGGCAAGGAATTTAGGAAAAAAGGAATCAAATAAATTAATTTATTAACAAACTGCTCAACAACTAACACATAGAATATATATAAAAAAATAAAAAATAAAATCTAACAAGTGTTTCTGTCACATTACACATTACAGAAACATACTCCTTAGATACTATGAATCCAACCCAAAACTTTGACGTAACGTTTCGGTCTGATTTTCCTGACGTGTCATATAGATTTTTTTTTGAAAATAATAACACACACTTCACACACTAAAGTGTTGAACCTCCACCCTCACCAATACCATCGCTGTCGATCTTCATGTGTAAAATTGTTTTTGTTTTTGTTTTTTTCATTTGGAAATTGAATTTAAAATTGTTGAGAGGGCGTTTTGATCATTTCGTGTACGCTTGTCACGTTGCTAATTTATATAGGGTTTTAATTGATCTTCCATTTAAGCTCTACTTCTAGATTGTTTGTTACTATTTCTTCTCTATTTATTGGGATTTGAAAAAATGGAAATTGCTATATATGTAGAGTTTTGTCTTCGAAATTAGTGGGATCGTGTCTGAGTTTGATTAGAATATTCCACTTACATTTTAACTTTTTTATTTTATTTATTTATCACATAAACGACAAAATTTTAATGATTCATGTAAACAAAAAAATGTTTTTTTATCAAATACATAATTTTGAAAGTGGAATTCGTTTTTTTTTTTTTATTATGATAGTTTTTACATGCATGATTTTGAAGAAGGAATTTTAATAATTCTTGTTCCACCTATTCTCTAAAGAAGGAGTTATTGTTTTTCTTTTCCTTTTTTTTTTCTTTTTTCTTTCTCTTAATTTACAAGGCCTTACTGCATGGAAGAAAAGGAGTATATAAGTAATCAAATATTTTAATAAAAATGAAATCCGCCTGTTTCATAAACATATCTCAAAAGTGCGCGACTAATAAAATTGGATATCTATTTCACTTGGAATTTATTAAACTGTAATCAAACTAATATTATTGTTCAAATTTTATTCTTCAATTCGAAATTCCATTTATTCTCTCAACTGAAGTATTGATTAGCATGGCAGTATTAATTAAAAATGATGAATTAGCAAAACATTTAAAAATTGAATTAAACATGGACTATATATATGTCGTAACTTCTTTGAGCTTGAATAGTAAAAAGTCCAAAATACCCTCCATTCTCTCCTTTTAAGTCACATCCAATTCATTGTAATTCCTTAATTCACGTCTACCATCTTCACTCTCAGTCTTCACCTCTCCATTACTTCCAAAACACACACACACACACATTGGTCTGTGCGTGTATATAATATACAGTTATACATACATATATTTATATATATATGTATATTCATATATCGTTGGGGTAGTGTAAATGGTTGAAGAAGATGGTATACACAATTGAGGAGCGGCTCTCGTTCGAGGTGAACAGGAGCGGCGCCGCCGCCGATTTCAGCGTACGGCGGAATCCGCCGCCTCTGACGAGATCCTTGATGTTCAAGTACTTCGGCGCGAGGGCGGCGGTCCTGATGGCGTTCCTCACAGTGACGCTCCTGCTACTACCGCTGGTCCTGCCGCCGCTTCCGCCGCCGCCGCTGACGCTCCTCCTCGTCCCCGTCGCCATCATGGCGGTGCTCGTGTTCCTGGCCTTCGCGCCGCCGCAGCCGCCCAATGTCGGCGCGATCGATCGGCAGCTAGCGTACGCGCGGTAGACTAATTTTTGTAGATATAAATATATTATTTTATTTAATGTTAATTAATCCTTTAATTTTCTTCTTCTTTGGGGTTAGAGAAAATGTTTTTGTTAGATCGGTAGAAAGAGAAAATGGAATGGGAATATGTTAATTATGGTTGAATTTGTTGATTATATTTGGTAATTTAATTAATATTGATTTCTTCAAATTTATTTGGATTAATTAATTTTGTGGGTTTTTTTTATTTTTGGTGGCCGGTGAAGTCCACCGTTTTTCGACGAAGCTTATTTTCCAGGTGCATTGTATATGGCTCTTCATGAGAGAGAGAGAGAATTTATTTCAAATTAATTGCTATTTAATTTGCGTTTTCTCCTTCTTAAAAAAAAATAAATAAAAAATTTGCGTTTTCTCCTTCTCAAAAAAAAAAAAATTTAAAAAAATTAAAAAAATTGTATTTTCTCGAGTGTGACTCCAGACCTAGCAAGTAGGTGAAATTATGGATTGGTAAAATAATAACAATAATAATAACAATTATGAATAATAATAATAATAGTAATAATAATAATTATTATTATTATTGAATGCTGGATGCTTGTGATTGATTGGCTGCAAAAAGAGGTCTAAAATGGCTACTTTTCTACATTGTCAGTCAAAATAAAATCGAGTGAGGTTTACGAAGGAGAATTTTGTTTTTTCCTCGAGAAAAAAAGCCCAAAATTATACTGGCCTATATATTATTTTATAATTTATATATATTCAAAATATGAGACGATTAAACTGAGACGGAGGGAGTACTATGAAAAATTAATGCTAAAATTGAAATTAAGTTTGAATTCCGTTTGGGATATTTTTATTCAAATAGGTGACTAATGTTTTTTCCCTTTAACATGAATTCCCACAAAATAAAATATTATTACCACATTATTCAATTTAGCAAGAAAAAGGAGTATAAAATTACTCAAAAGTACTTCTGATTTTTTGACTATATATATATGTATGTGGGAATATAATTCTTTATTTTGATTATTTTTTTTTTCCTATTTTGAATATAGAGGTAAAAAAGTTGACAGTGCAGTATACCGTTGCCTATAAGTCAGAGCAGAAGCTTCTGAAATGATGGAATTATAATTTAGCAATTTTGTGGAAATTTCCAATTTTTTCCCCAATTATTTGTAAATTTCACTTTATCTAATGGTCAATTAAATAATGCCGGCTTTTAAAAAAAAAAAAAAAAAAGAGAGAGATAACAAATTCAATCAACTGATTACTTGCTTGGAAGTTTTGACGTTTTTCACCAAGCACAATATTTGCTAGAAGTGACCAATCAGAATTAATTGATCGGATGTGCTCAATTCATCGATTTTACCTTTTATTTTTTAAATATATTTTTTAATATTAAATTGTGTATTCAATTGCAGCTATTTATACTCTCTAAGCTTTAATACCATGTTAATTATTTACAATAAAATATCTCCCGAGATTTTTCTAATTTAGAGTAAAACAAAATTAATTTTTCTATCGAAGCAATGTTTTTTTTTTTCTTTCTAATTAATAGTAATTGAAAAAAAAACAAATTCCACATAATTTGAAATTGTTCTATTCTAATCCATATTCAATTTCTTCTTTCAAAAATCAAAAGGAAAATGGATTGTTCTTGATGAGTTGGTGGCATATAAACAATAATTAGTTGCTAATTTTTTATGTTTTTTTGAAGGGTCATCGTATAATGCCAACACGTTGCGGACACACTTTTTGCACAAGGTTTTGCCCAATTTGGAAGCCAAAAAATATAAATAAATAAATTAAAAAAATATAAATGAATGAAAATTCTGTGGGCTATTCGATTCACTGTACTTGGACCTCACTGGCAGTGGTTTACCGGCGGCGATTAATTAGGCAGATAAGTACTATCAATTACTTATTATAATAATTAATACTCTCCCTATGTTATTTTTCACTTGTCTAACTTTTTATTTTGGGCTATTTTTTTTTACTTGTCTCATTTTTCATTTTTAACCTAACAAACACTACATTTATCCCTAACATTACCTTTATCTCTAATTCATCACCAATTATTAAATTTTTTATTATATTTCTTAATTTGTGTGTCTAAAAGAATGAGCCAAATCGAAAATAATGGAGAAAGTAGATTAATAGGTAAATCTATAAGGGACAGTTTTGTCATTTCGCGAGTGATGGTTAGATCCCACCTGTACGGGCTGCATGCCACTTAGATTCTTACAAACGTTGCATTTGTACGGAAACACACATTTTACTAGGTCGGAAATTCCAATGTTGACCCCGAATAACGATTGCTTCAGTCCTTTTCTTTTTCCTTTTTTTTTTTTCATTTTTAATTTTTTGTCATTTTCTGTTTCTTTTATGCAGATCCGGGGCAGGCCCAACCCAAGCCAAATTATGGGCTGACTATAATATGAAAGGCCCAAAAATTCGGCCTGGATTCCACGATTGGATCAGATGAGCCCAAAATGCTAGGTTTTTATGGGCCTATATTTACAACAATGGCCCACTGATTCTCATTTTGGGCCGGTGCGGTTGGGCTTATTGGGCCAGTAATGCAAATATATTAATCTAAGTTGTTATCACATTAATCCATTAAGATCTAATATTGAATTACTAGAACTAATAAAAAAAACCCTAACTAACAACAATTAGACAAATATTAGAGAGATTTAATGCCTCTAATACAATCATGAATCATCATAATCCGGCTCTCAATAATGCAATCACCTCCTTTAGCTACATAGACTTTCTGAAAAAGATTCGGCTACATGGATTTCGCGAAAGGGCAGCTCGGCCATGATTCCTCCTTTTACGGCATGTTGTCACTCAACGAGCATGTTGAGGCCCCATGTGGTAGGAGTAATGTTTGGGTGAACTGCCTGCCCTTTCACAAATCCCATGTACCGAAGTTTTTTCAAAGCCGAAACTATCGAAGATGGGAGGCTGAGGGTGGTCGTGGTATTGGGAGGGGGAGGATGATGATGGATTGGTGGTGATGATAATGAAGGATTGGAAAAGGCAATTTTTGTTGGAATTTTTTGAGTTTGAATTTGATTGTGTTGATTTGTGTATTTATAGTCATAAATCATAATAAAAGCATCGAATGAGTTGCTTTCATGAGTCAACATTTCTAGTTAGCTCACACATTTCCCCTTCATCACATCCCTTTTGTGCCTATAATCTAAATAACATAAATTGATTTAAAATGAGCATTAAATAACATAAATTGATTTAAAAAATTCAACATTTTTAAAGAAATGGAAAACAGCATCAAAGTAATAAGGAAAAAAAAAAACAAAAAAGGACGAATGCAATCAACATTTGCATGTACAATTATATTCATATATATACATACACAGAAGTTTCCAAATATAGAAAGTATGCCCCCAACACAGATTGGAGAATTGGCGAATCACTAAAACAAATCATCCCTTTTTCCTCTTATTTTTCTTGGGGAAGAAAGTTTCTGATAAAAATCTTCTTTCCAAATTCTGTAGTTTAATAATTCTTCAAGAACATCTCCTTCTACAGAATCTAACATCTAAAATTTCTACAGGAACACTGTACAACTTCTGCACCTGCTCATACCCTAGAAAGATTGGTTGCTTTCAAGCAATTCTTGATAGGATCCTTTTTTTGCACGAGATGGCTTTTCAGGGCTCCGGGCCCATTGTGGGGGGCTTTATGCTGACTGTAGAGTGACCTGGCCTGCAGTCGTCTGCTCGAATTCTGGACTTGCTTCTGGAGTGTCTTCTTCACTGGGAGGAACCAGTTGCCAGAATAGTGGCAAGTATTTCTCCCATTCTTTCAGAATTTCGGATCCCTTGCTACTACCGGTTTTTTCCTACACATAAAAGATTAGGCCGTTTACTATATGTAGAAGGTTGAAACCTGCTTGATAATGGAAGTTTCTCTCCTAACCGATCACAACGAACACTATTGTTTTCAAGATTTTATGGAAAAAAAGACAAAATCATTGTTTACTTACCACATGAGCTTCAATGAGGCTCTTGAGCTGCATCTGTCCAACTGGAGCAACGACTCTCTGCATCTTAACGATTTCCTTGTTCACCTGTTCACATGGTTACTTAGCAAAGAGGAGTGTAGGAGTATCGAAGGGAGTGTATGCTGAGCTGTACGAACCTTGGGGACAAGGGTGTCGTCCTCATCAAGAATGTAGGCTAAACCTCCAGTCATACCTGCAGCTACGTTTCTTCCAACCCTGTCGTGATCATGATAAAAGAGGCGAATATTGAGTGTTCTTGCCCATTTTTCTTACACAATGCAGGCTATAAAGGGGTGTTTAGTTTGGGTGATTCGATTATATTTCGAGTTCTTGCTTATTTCCTTACATAATTTAGGGTATAAGGGGGCGTTTACTTTTCGAGTAATTAAAGGAGTAAAGCATTTTCTCAAAATGAACACATCAAATTGAACTGGATACTTACTTTCCTAAAATGACGACACAGCCCCCGGTCATATACTCGCAGCAGTGATCGCCGGTGCCTTCCACAACTGCTTCAGCAAGCGAGTTCCTAACTGCGAATCGCTCGCCAGCTTTCCCTCTAACAAAGATCTGACCACCTGTCGCTCCGTATAAGCACGTGTTTCCAACTATGGTTGCGTCCTCAGGGGTAAATCCAGAATTTTCAACTGGAGTCACTACGACTTCGCCTCCAGCCATACCCTATAACATATACATACTGCGTGTTAGAAGCTAGAACTAGCAGAACATGAGATGAGACTGAAAAAAAAAAAATCAGCAGAGAATAAGTTTGAAGCATTTAAAGTAGAGATTAATGATTGAAATACCTTTCCAACGTAGTCATTAGCTTCTCCCACTAAACGAATGTTCATGCCAGGAGTCAAAAAGCAGGCGAATGACTGACCTGCACTCCCTACGAACCTGAGAATAAGATAAAGATACCAAGCATAAGTCCCAAAATTCACGATGAACAGCGATTTTTTCTCAAAAGGCTCATCATTTTCTGAGAAAGGCGATTCTTTATTTACGTTAGATTCAATTGACCAGCGAATCCAGTGTCTCCGTATCTCTTTGCAATTACACCAGCAACACGGCCACACACTGCCCTGTCCACGTTGTATATTTCTACAGTCTTATTCACAACAGTTTCATTGTCAATAGCCTTGGCCACCTGTATTAAAACAAGATGGTCAGAGAGAGAGAGAGAGAGAGAGAGAGTATTATAAAGATCTTAATAACATACATACAATAGTATGCACCGAGTGCCAAGAAAGTGTTTGTTTCGATTAGTAAGTATTACCTCTTTGTCTGCAAGCAACGTATCATCTAGGACAGGCCCATTGTTGTGCACTTCCTGTTTCCTTATCTCAGTGCTGCTCAATTTTGGCAATCCAACATTCTGAAATTCAAAGTATCAATTATTTACAAGCATCCACAGATTTACATAATAGTCAATGTATAGGAACAATATCTCGTATGCTTACGGAAAGAATATAACTAAGGTCAAGATGCTGAGTCTTCACTAATGATATGTCTCGAGGTTTAAGTAGCTCGGTGTGACCAATTATGTCGTCAAGTTTCTCGTACCCGAGTTGGGCCAATGTACCTCTCAATTCTTCCGCAACATAAAAGAAATAATTGACGAGGTCGCCAGGTACACCAGGAAATCGAGCTCTTAGTTCTTCCCTCTGCAGAAAATCATTCGAGATAATCAAACCAAAAGGCTCTCAAGAAAAAATTAAGATGAAAAGGATAGCATAATTTATGGATCATTGTTACCTGACTAGCTACACCAACAGGACAGTTGTTAGTGTGGCAAATACGAGCCATGACACAGCCAGTTGCAATCATGGCAATAGAACCGAATCCATATTCATCGGCACCCATTATTGCAGCCATGAGAACATCGAATCCACTCTTGAATCCACCATCAACTCTTAGAATCACCCTTTCTCTAAGCCCGTTTGAAATGAGTGTCTATATCAAATGCAAATACAAGGGAAATAGACATGTAAGTAACTCGAATTTCGTAGAAACATCGTACGAAGAAGGAGAATCATGTCCCAGAAAAGAATAGAAAAGATATAAACCTGATGGGTTTCAGTTAGCCCAAGCTCCCAAGGACCACCAGCATGCTTAATAGAGCTCACCGGGCTAGCTCCGGTTCCTCCATCATGTCCCGATATCTACGAAACGTATAACATATATTTGAGTACTCATGTTTTGAATTCATTGCCCAAATCTTCAGAAAAATGAATAAAAGACTAAGAAAAGGCGATGCGATGATTGTTGACTTGAGTAAATGATGCCATACCTGTATAATATCAGCATTACCCTTGGCAACACCAGAAGCCACTGTACCAATGCCCGCTTCTGCGACTAGCTTTACCGACACTTTAGCTCTAGGGTTGACCTGTTTATTCAATATTATTACTATCTGATTTTCCCAGAATAAAGCAACTATATGAGGATAAGCACTGTACGCATTAATCAGCTCACCTGGTGAAGGTCATAAATCAATTGAGCAAGATCTTCAATCGAGTAAATGTCATGATGAGGAGGTGGAGATATAAGCGGTACACCAGGCTTCGAGTTCCTTAACCTTGCAATATAAGCACTGACTTTCTTCCCTGGCAGTTGGCCACCTTCACCTGGCTTTGCACCTTGCGCGATTTTTATTTCTAGCTGATCAGCATTAGCCAAGAAAGTCGGGGTTACTCCAAATCGCCCCGAAGCTACCTGAAAGATCACATTAATATTGTTAGCGAAGCACATGATAAGCATTTAGACATGCAGAAGAAACGGGAAATAGAAACAAGGGTGTACTCTGACCTGCTTTATGGCACTAGTAGCAGTATCGCCATTTTGAAGACCTTTAAGATGTGGTAATGTTGGAGAGTAGCCATCAACGACATCTGTAAGTGGGCTCCACCGAATCGGATCCTAGATGAACATCAAACCTTGCGTCATAAAGTGATGATTAACACATTAGGTGAATAAAATACAAATTACATTTCCCAGAAATACATCCGTTAGCATCTCTTCTATTGCCATTAGTAAGTGATTTGTAAAGGCCGGTCGTGAATCACCTAAATTCCTCGCACCTGATTGTATATTACAAGAACTGTTTCGATATCTCGTTTCTTTCACAATCTAGGACCAACCTTTACATTTCTGCTCCAGTACCGGTGGCAACACAAATTTCATGCAATTTCGTCATATGCATGAGCCCACAATAACTATTTTGTCACCTTAATTACTTTGTGAGGGTATAGTTAAACCAAAGTAATTAGAAGTCTATATACCAAATATTAAAAACTCTGACCATAACATAATTAGATTTAACATGATGATTTAGTTAATTACCTCGCCTCCTTCTCCTGAATTAGATTTTCCGCCTATTCTATTCATAGCTATGGCAATAGCCTCATGAGTTTCTCTAGATATTGCACCAAGTGACATGCCACCAGTGCAAAATCGCTGAACGATGGAGGCAGCAGGCTCAACCTTCCCAAGAGGAATCGGACGACGATCACTTTTAAATTCAAAAAGATCCCTGAGAACCTGCCATCAGTACATATACATTCAATCAATGATGATATCATTAGCTTTGATAATTCTTAACATGAAGGCATGAGCTTCAAGCAACTTCACATATTCAGATTTTCCAATAAAAATCAAATTTGAAATAACTCAAGATCATGCCCCCCCCCCCAAAACAGAAGGGGCACTTTTAAATTCCACGAGTTAAATATAAATGAATAGGTAAAATGAAAACGAACTTCACAAAAGCAACTCACGTTCACAGGTCGGGTGGCCAAATGCTGCTGATAAATTGAATATGCAGTTTCACTCTTTTGTCGTACGGCTTTGTGGAGCAGCTTCGACATCTCTGGATTGTTGCCATGGTATTCACCTTTTATGTAGAAATAAGGAAGATTTAGCACTTTTAATGCAGATATAAATATATTGAGCAAGTGGAACTTCAGGGTTCTGACTTATACAAAACCATGTCAAGAAACTTTCAAACATGTACCTCCAGGCCTCATCTGTATGAACCCGAAATTCTCGAGTCTTTTAGCAGTGTCTTGGGAGAAAGCCTTAACCCAAAATGATAAGCTCTCTCTTGCCAACTGCGGAGTGTAGAGGATTTGACGTTAAACTTTTCCAGTCTACTAAAAAAGGAAAAGCAACAAAACTCAAATGCTTCTTCCAACTGGTTTTGTTACCTCATCTAGTGTTAATCCACCAATGCTTGAAACACTCCCAGTAAAAGCAATGTCGATTATTTCTTTGCCCAGTCCATAAACTTCAAATATTTGTGCACCACAATAACTACACGCAAGTAATCTCCATTAAAATTTGCTGTGGAGAATAAATAAGTAAATGAAAGTATGAAACAAAAGATACTATACAAGTTTGTATACCTGGAAAGTAATGAGATGCCCATTTTCGAGAGAATCTTCAGAAGGCCAGATTTAACCGCCTGAAATAGAAATTAGAAACATTTGATTCTTACCATTCCCAACCGAGTATAGCATCCGAAATTACTACAAGAAAGTACTCTCAAAATAAATGTTAACAAGATGCAGAAAAAATAGGATATGAACCTTGCAAAAGTTTTTCTGAGCCTGTTCAATTGTAACGGTGGGCATTTTTCCGGTGCGCATCAGGTTCACAGTTTTAGTGCTTAACCGCCATTGACGACATGTCTCCAGTGCCAGGTATGGGCATACAGCACTAGTGAAAGACATCAAATTGTTATAGGAGGACTAATCACATTAAATCAATGCAGCACATTAGAGAGTTAATCCTTATATGTCCTCATATCTGAATATATTAATTTCATCACTTATCCTGGAATAGGCAAAACCTCATTATTTCTACTTAATAATAAATGCATGTCCGGAAGAAAATATGAATTTACTCTGTCGAAATGGCACACCTTCAAAGCTACCTAAAATGGGCAGCCAATCTTCAAAATTTGTCCCAAATATCAAGGAGCATTACGGTAATATATAAAATCAAGGTGATTTTTTAGTGAAAATGAAAATAAATTTATTATCAAATCACTTGTATCTACATGAATGAAATGTAAAGACTATTCACACATAACCAACAGTTCATGCATATAAAAAGTGCATAAATGAATTATAAGATAAGACAGACCTCGCGCCATATCCAATCAAACAAGCAAACTGATGAGTACTGAAGCACTGCGCTGTATCAGCAACAATGGAAGCTTGCATTCGTAGTCCATTCTGAATCAGATGCTGATGAACAGCACCCACAGCTAGAAGTATAGGTATGGCAGGCCTAGTTGCCTCCTGATGGAATCAATCAGTTGTTTGGATTAATATACTACCATAAAAATAATATGATACAAACAGAAACAAAATAGAAACGATGCAGTTGAATAATCTAGACAACCATATTAACAGAAAAACAAAGCCACATGAAAACTAAAATTATGAATATACTAAAAACAGAGAAAAATCACACGCAAATGCACACACTAAAAGAGAAAATAACAAGTGACAAGGTGAAAAATGAACTAAGAGGACTACTACAATATTCAGTCTTAAAAAAAGCATAGAGTCCGTCATACTGATTGACAACTTTTTGTCGGCCTTTCAGCAACACTTGAACGGGAAAAACAAAATCTAATGCACACGACAGAAAACTTACCAGCTCATCGAACCTGTCGGAGAGAACAAGAAGCTGGGAACCATTTCTAACAGCTTCGTCAGCAGCTTCGCAGAGCCTGTACAGTGTTTTCTCTAGGGAACCTTCAACTCCTCTCCTTATATCAAAATATGTATATAAAACTTGGGGTTTCAAGAGTGGATCTTTCAGTAAAGACTCAAGCTCCCCTTCATTCAGTACAGGGTTTGACAACATGACCTGATTAAGCGAACCACATTTTAATACACCAATACAAGGATAAATAATGTTAGATTAAAGTAATGCTTGGAAGAAGTTCCTTAGAAATGTGGTACTTTCTTTGCCCGGCCTTAGAAACAGAAGTACCTGAGAAGCGTTTTCTGGACCAACTTCTAGTATGTTGCCTCGCTTTCCTAGGTTGACTTCAAGAGACATGACTAATCCTTCTCGGAGAGGATCTATAGCGGGATTGGTGACCTAATTCATAGATATAAAAGAACATTTTGTGAATTACATCAGCTTTACAATACAATAAGAAAATACTATACTATTACGATATCATGCTACATCATACAATATTACATCTATATGAAATACTAGACCACTTAAACTTGCCCACAACTTATGAAAATTACAGACCTGTGCAAATCGTTGCTTGAAATAGTCGAACAGCATATGAGGCCTTGTAGATAAGACTGCCAAAGGAATATCATCCCCCATGCAAAAAGTAGGCTCCTTCCCTTGAGAAGCCATTGATTCAATCACCATCTGGACATCTTCACTAGAATATCCATATGCCCTGGTACAACAGATAGGGCAGTCAAACAGAGTTGCTACAGTCCACCTCAAAGAAATTTCAAGCCAAAGACCCTGATGGATAAATTTTCTTGCTTCCGGAAAATGTCTTATGCTAATCAAACATTTACTTCACTTAGATAAGATAAAGAAATGAAAGACTTCAGTAACTTACTGTTGGCGCCTTAAAATTGTTTCATTATCCATGACAGTCGAAGACATAAAGTTAACAGCCTTCAAAGAACGAAGATTTTCCTTCACCCATTTCCCATAGGGATTAGACAGTGCAATTCGCTTTTTAACCTCAGTATTTTCAAATACCTATGCACAAGAGATAGAATGAAGTAGATAAGAAAAGAGACATGATTGTGTTTATGTGTAACATCTCCGAGTCTGATTTTAAGCAGGGCACTATTTTCATGGAAATCATGATCAGACTCATAAGAAGAACAATGGGCGAGCACAATTCTTATAAAGGAAAAGAGAAAATGATAGCACAAAGCAAGTACCTGTCCACTAGTAAGGTCTACACTAATCATCATTCCAGGGCCCAAACGCCCTTTCATTATAACTTTCGAGTCATCTGTTGGTAGAACACCCACCTTGAAAATTACAAAAAAACAGTAATTAATATGGGCTCCTCATAATCGTTGAGCACTTTAGTTAATTTAATACAAATCACAAAATGCAGAACTAGCAATTGATATGCTATGCTCAGCTACCACCATATCCATTCTATAAAGTTCTAAAGAAGCTAATTTTTTCATGTTATCTTAATAAACGTTGTGCTTAAAAAGCCGCATTGGATTAATCTCTGGCAGCACAAGTGCACAACTAAGTACACAAAGAAGAATCTCACCTAAAGAAATCTTCAGCAGTGTGTAATTCATTAATCAAACTACCACAAATGGTTATCAAATGTTTCCAAGTGACTTACCAGTAACAAAGTTGAGAGTTCACCATCCAATTGAGCTTATGTCCCCAAACAAAATGGTAAAAAGAATGAAGAGAGGAAGCAAACCTCAGATGCAACATAGACAACATTGTCTACCGTCCTCCAGTATCTAGCAGGGCGAAGTCCATTTCGGTCAAGACAAGCTCCAACTGTTTTCCCATCACTGGAATACGTCCAGAAAAAAATAATAAGTCACAGCTTTGCACCAGATACTCAACCAGTCACTCAAAGGGGGTGGTGATGGATGCACAAGGTCAATTTTACCTTTCAGCTAACCGTATTGAAATTTCAACACAAGAATGCATCCATAAATGTCAAACAATAAAACCTACTTTTAGAAAGTTCACCTGAATAAGAGCAAAGCAGGTCCATCCCAAGCCTCCATTTGACCCTTGTAGTAATCATAAAAATCAACAACCTGAAGCAAAATCATTACAAGTCAAATATAGGAGAACTTACAATTGACATGTTAAGGGCACAAAGGGACTCAATGCTGAGCTTGAAATAGCTTAAATGTTGGTTCGATGCAGCATTTTGAAGACTGAAAACTTTAATTATTCAATTATTGGGGGATGAGAATGAAATAAAACTACGGTGGGGAAATTATTGGTATTAGAACTAAAGAGAGCATAACACGTCTAAGAAACACAATACCTCAGGATATTTGATCGACAGAGTTGGATGGTTTTTGTATGCCTCTGGGACGAGGAGCATCAGGGATTCCTCAGGAGCACGTCCACTTCTTATCAACAACTGTACAGGATGTAGAGTAGAACATTAGCATAAAAACATTTACAAATAAAACAAACAAACAATTCCAGTGACAAAAGTATACAAAGAGCATTGTGCTATAACTAAGACTTTCAGTCATCCAATAAAATCAGAAAAAATTCCATGCCACCATATCTTCAGACTTCATGATGAAATACTACTACTTCTATTGAAACTGTCCCCAATTCATCATTTCTTTCTGTATATGATTATTTCTGATTTCAACAAGTCATTCAATATAAAGCATACAGAACAATTACAAAGATAAGCAGGTGGCTATACTTCTGCAGCACTGTCAAGATTTGCAGAGTCTGATGCTTTCGGGTTTCCAAAAGGGCGGATTTCACTTTCACGACCACGCCAAACTGGGGACTTAAGTGAAGTCTCTCGAGACTGCATCCAGTTCAAATTTCCCTGCACAATTATTTTAGCTTCAGTAACTGAACAATAATTTAAGCATATGATCAAGAATATCAGCTAAAGACAATACACTATACCTGTATAGTGTTGATCTCTCCATTATGACCAAGAAACCTCATTGGTTGAGCTAGAGGCCATCTAGGACTAGTATTTGTACTGAATCTACGATGGTATATAGCAAAAGGAGATTTGTAAAGGTCGTTTTGTAGATCATAATAAAAGCGACCAAGAACTTCGGATCGCAGCATTCCCTTGTAAACGATAGTTTGATTCGATAATGAGCAAAAATAGAGCTCATTTCCCCATGTTTCAGAGCTGGCTGCTCTTTCTATCAACTTCCGACAGATATAAAGTTCTCTTTCAATGTCATCAATATTTTCTTCCTTAGGAATTTGAACAAAGACCTGCTGTATATTTGGCATAGTTTCTCTTGCATAGTAACCAACTACAGACACATCTACTGGTACTGGCCTCCAGCCAAGCACTTGAAGACCCTCTTGTTCAAATGTTCTCAAGATTTCTGCATCAGCGGATAGCACGGTAAGCAATGCATAATGCAGTCAAAAAGTTTCTTTTTTTGTTTAAGAAAAATATAAGGATTGTAGTAGAATAATCAGAGCCTGACAAATCTCCAGATCGAAGAGACCAAATAGCAGTACATCTCAAATCAACACCAACTACTCAAGAACTAGAACAAACAACTCTAACTAGGTCGCGTGCAAATCATACAGTAATAGCTCTTTACAACTTCAAATGATAAATATACTACCCTCACCAGCTACATGTTGGAATATTTAATTTCGGAGTTAATTTGGGAAAAACTAATGCATTCTGAATCTTGGTCAATGGCAATCAAGATATTCAGTATACCAGAACTTAACTAAACAAATGAAACCTCTATAATTGAAAATTTGAGATTACTACCTTCATTAGCAACTATAGTAAGACCTTAAGCCTATTCTGTACATAAGTATTCCCAACCTTTTCAGTTCCTTCATGCATGATCATATCCACGTGCTCTTGAAATAAACATAATAGATAATCAGGAATTCAGAATTTGTCGAAGAGGCATTATCATTATCTATATACCTGCTTTCGCCAGTTCCATTAGATCTTCATCCTTCGGAAGAAAGATCATTCCAACTCCAGTATGCAACTTATCAAAGGAACCAATGCCTTGTTCATTGGCCCACTTGTTAAGAAGATCCCAAGGAATTGAGGTCATAATACCGGAACCATCGCCAGAATCATTATCTGCTCCACACCCTCCTCGATGTTCCATGCACCCGAGAGCTGTAAGAGCATCCTTAACAATTCCATATGATGCTTTGTTGTCAAGATTGGCAATAAACCCAACTCCACATGCCCCTCTTTCAGCTAATATATCTTCCAAGTTCGCAACCTGGGTGGTACAAAATGTATCAAGTAGATGAAAAGACGGTATATAAAGCAAGTGGAACTTGTTTTTGTAATTACAAATTCCGAAGAAGTTTCCTGCATCACTAGTTTATTCCGCACAAGAACTTCTTCACTGGACTTGCATAAGTAACATGAAATAGTGAAGCTTTACTAATGAGAGATTAATCCTATGTCGAATTTTTATTTTATTTGCTGTGAAGAGATCTGGTAGCACATGGTTCCAGAACCATATAGGAGAAGTGCGACACAACTCCTCAGTCTCGAAAAACTCCCAATACCACAGATAGAAGCTATGTGGAACTTTTGATGAAAAGGATAGATGAAATAGGTGATGGCAACCAATACAATATGCATACATATAAGGATGTATAAACTAGCATGAAGCTTGAGAAACTGAGCAGAAACTAAGAGCAAAAAGGTTATTTTCTTCACAGACAACCACCTAACACCAAAAGACAACACTAAAGCTGGGATTTTTTTTTACTAAACCAACTCTAAGCCCCTTTCAAATGAACTCTTCATAGGTACACAACTCCATCTTCTCCACTATTTACAAGTGAATGAGAGTTTTACCGACAATCCAACACAGCAACCCCAAGAGTAGTTCATTGAGAAAACAATCTACAGAACCTGAAGCTTGAACTAAAGATGATTTAATTGCAATGCCAGCACACAGGACGACAACCGAGCTACATGATAGCCTCTTGGAACATTAGGTACTGTTAACATAAGTCAACTGTAAATAGATCCATCTCATCGCAAATGATGATAGCCATAGATTCAAGGGTGGCAAGCTTAATCATGTAAACACAGTCAAAACCAATATTTACAGTAAATCAAACAAGAAAAGCACCACCCACACACGCAAACACACACTTCACTTCACCCCACCTTCGGCTTCGGATCAGAAGGCCGTTTCTGCGAGTCAGTTTTAACACGTTCGAGATCAAGAACGGACTTAATGGAGGAAGCCCAGCTCCTTCCCGACGGCGCTAAGCCGCGGAAATGATTCCTCTGAGCGTTAGAGCTATTTACTCCGACGGCGCCCCTCCGACGACCCCCGGTTTTCTTGAGATTCTTGCTACCGCACAACCCCACAAAATCAACAAAAACCAAGTCTTTTCTGCAATTATCAGTGATGCTGAAGAGTTTCACAGACTGCACGACTTGGCCAGCTGAGCGCAGAGACATCTCTCATCAACCACTCACGTACCCAGCTCAGTACTATACTCGTATATCTATATCTGTATACACACACAAACACACGGAAACACGAACACAAACACAAACGCAGAATCGGCGAGTAGATGCAGTGTATTCGGTGTGTGTATGGGAGTGGAGAGTGCGGAGATAGGGGGGGCGTGGAGTGTTTGTGGAGTGTGTTGAATGTGTGGAAATGGGAAATTGTGGATTTATTGAGATAAAAAGAACGGAACGTCGGGAGCCACCCGCCTCCAATTTTAATTTCTTGGCGTTGGCTTTTCGAGAATGTTGAATTGTTGATGATGTTTTTGTTCTCTCTCTCTTTTCTCTTTCTCGTATCGTGTTCGGTTCTTGTTAGTTAATCTCGAGTGAGTGTGTGTGTGTGTGCGCGAGTCTGTGTGTGGATTTTGGGTAGATGTTGACCTCTTGTTGTGGCCAAAGGTCGTCTTCCTCGATTTTTATGGTGTCCATGAGCTTCTGTTTCTCGTGAATCTAATAATAATAATAATAATATATATATATATATATATATATTATAATTCAAAAATCATGATATAAATGACCGGGATAATTGCACATAAATAAATTAAGGGCCCGTTTGGTAGCAATACCGAGAAAATGTGTGATAAGTTGAGATAAAAAAAGTATGATAAGTTGAGATAAGAAATATATTGTGTATTTGGTACAAACATAGATAAGTTGAGATAAGAAATATTAAAAAATTAATAATTAAAATTGAAAATAAAAATTGAAAATAAAAATTGATAATTAAAACTGAAAATAAAAAATAAATTGATAATTAAAATTAAAAATAAAAAATTGAAAATTGAAAATAAAAAAATTGATAATTAAAATTGAAAATAAAAAATTGATAATTAAAATTAAACAATATTTATCACGACTTATGACGGGGTAGAGGTGGGATAGTATATGCAAGTGTAACAGTGAATTTAGTCCGGGCCCAAGCAATTTTACGGGCCCTTGAGATTATATTTCTCGGATACCAAACACTGTATAAACTGAGATAAACATATTTATCTAGCCTTTTCTCAGCTATCAAACGGACCCTAAGGTTTTTCATGAGAAAAAGACTGGACAAAAACCATGAAAGGTTTTATATCGATGAATTAGTGTTCAACCTTGAGATAATTTTATCTTAAGGGAAGGTCCAATAATTTATCAAATAAACATTCATTTTTATCACGGGCCATACCTATCTCACAAATCCTTGAGATAGCTTATTTGAGGTGTCAAACATACAGAAAATGTCAAATAACTTTATTTACCCTTCTCGATTTTCTTGACCGTCAAATGAGGCCTAACTTTTAATGATTTTGGTTTTATTCATGAGTCTTAAAATTTGAATTCAGAGCTCTAGTTATCTGACTTTGCACATAAAATTGAATTGGGTGAAAAGTCAAAGATGTTGTCACGACTAATTTAACACCGAGACGGTGTTATTTCGATTACTTAATAAAATATAAAATAAAATAAAATTTCAAAATGATTTCGTTTTGATTGACCATTTAATCTGTACAAGTCACATTATTTTTAATTCTGTTTTTAGATAAAATTGAAATGCTAGGTAAATTCAAGGACAATTGTCCCTCACTAAAAATCAAAAATTCCAGCTAAAAAGTTTTAAATTAAAAAAATAAAATAAAAATCCAAGTAAAATAATGAATATTTTGATACGTTGAATCAAGTAATTATTCGTGAGATAAAGAAATAATTTTACAGATTATGGTTGGCTTGGTTGTTTGTGTCATTTGAGTTTACTTTAATTTTAAAGTATGAAAGTGATTGCAATTTAAATAATTGTGATGATGAATAAGACCTATTAAGATATAGGTGAGAAATGTACTAAACCTACCAGGTGATTATTTCTATTATTGTTACTGATCCCACTTAATAAACTATTCTAAATTTGCCAAATTGCCTAATAAAAACAAGTACTCTCTATCCTTCATTTACTGACACTTTTATTATATTGGGACGTCCTTCATTTAATAATTTTTCCATTTTGGGTCTTAGACCCCACAATCACTTTAACACTCTATCACTCTTACTTTTTAACATTTTAATACTATTAAAAAAATTAGACGAGCTCACAATTATTCCATTTTAACACTTTAACACATTAATTTATTACTATTTCATCAAAATACAAAAAAATTTGTACTCAAAATTTTGATTCACTAAATCGAAGACGGGGAAGTAATTAATTTAATTAGGTTTGTGGCTTAGTAGTGGCTTTTCAACTTGGACACTTCAATAAATTGAAAGACGTCGTAGTATTATTAGCTATAAAGCGTACACGCCTAAAGAGTAATACAAAAAGTATCAAATAATCATGTAAAATAAATCTTGCATATTTTGACTCTTGTGGAAAATAATAAAATAGACGAAACAAAAATAAATAATAAAATTTAAGTGTTAGTTGCTTGTAAATATACGAAGTTTGGTGGAAGTTTAGTTTTTAATATCAACTTAAATTTAGCATGCATATAAGACCTAATGATCAGTTCGATTTTTGACACGAATTCAAAAAATTCAACGGAAGTTGGGAAGATGATAATTTTTTTTCTTCTCTAAATTATGTCCAAATGATGTTGTTTAGGTTAGAAATAACGTCATTTTTTTTGCTGGAACGTTCTGTCCATATATGTAACTCCGGCTTTCACGTTATACGTAATTTTTTTTTTTAATATTCATGTCAAAGATCGAACAATGCTAAATTTAAAATTAAAGTGTGACATAGTAAACTTCGAGTATTTACCGGAAAAAAATTAAAGAGTGACAGTAGTAAACTTCGAGTATTTACCGGAAAAAAATTAAAGTGTGACATACTACCTCCATCCCACTATATTTGGCCACTTTCATTTGATTGACATTTCGCGCACGCATTTCCACCGAAACCTAGTACGAGTTTTAAAATATAATTTTGAAGTATCATTTTTTTTACGGGATACTATGACACTCATATTATCCCGTAATAAAAACGATACTTCAAAATTATATTTTAAAACCCGTACTAGGTTTCGGTGGAAATGCGTGCGCGAAATGTCAATCAAATGAAAGTGGCCAAGTATAGTGAGATGGAGATAGTATATACATATGTGATGCAGTATTTAATGATTATAAAAAATTAATTGGTGTCAATAAATTTATGGTGTTGAAAGATGCTGCGAAGTACGAAATTTATTTTAAATGCTAAAGTGGACCATTAATGATACATGACGTCTGACAAGAAGTCATAGATTCCAAAAGTAGCACAGATTCATTCATCCCTCAATTAAATATTGACTTCATCAACAAATTAGAAATTAATAAGTGGGACATAAATATCTTGACTAGAATCAAAATTTCATTTATTGTCGACTAAATTTATTTTATTATATAAAAAAAATATTTTTTTAATCAAGTGCTTATATGCTTTGCATGTATTCGATTACGTACACTCAAATGCAAAATTTGATTCAATGTGGTTTCTATTGACTTAATTTTAGTAACAATTGAATAAGGTTTAGAAATTATTTTTATTTTTATTAAGGTTACTTGTTGGGCTATTGTGTAAATGGCCATTTCCATAGCGGGCTATTTGTTTGTATGAACGCAGCTTGAAGATGCAGAAGACATTAGCTCAATTAATATGTTAACTCTTTGGGCCCTTGATATTAAGGCCCCAAACGAATTTAACATAACCTAAGAACATTTCAACGCAATGTACGATAATTAGAACATAATCCAATCTTATACTGACACATTTTTTTTTGGCACATGATTTAAGGTGAGAGTGTATAGTGTTTAAAGTGTATTGTGTAGAGGAATATAATGTGGTTTATGTATTTAGACATATTTTAAAACTAGAGCATCATAGACGCTGATGCATAAAAACATATTGTCACACCCCAGTTCTCGAGAGAAGGCACGTGTGTCGGGACGTGGCAAGGGGTTGGAATTCAGAAGCGGGGATAGAAAGAGGCTCATGGCTTGGGATAATATAACCTTATTATTAAGAAATTAAATATGGGATCGGGACGCACAGCACGAACTACGGGGTAGATAAACCATACTTCCCGTACCGGCCGCCTATGTCTGAATACCCATAGATATAAAATAAATACGGGATCGGGACATACAGCTCAAACTATAGGGTTGGCTAAGCCGAACAACCCATGCTGGCCGACTTGTCTGAGTACCCGTAGTATATATATAATTCATGGTGTAAGAAGAACGTAGATAATTTATTTATAGATACGAAGTTGACCTAGGAAAATACACATGGAGGGTAGACTATATTCATAGGCGTAGCGGAAGCTTTTATTTATTTACACTGTAGCAACAACAACAGTCTGCCCAATCTCCGCCTGTTCCACCAGCTCCTTACTCTGCAAAACATTTGGAAATGAATTGCATGTTGAGTACTAATGTACCCAGTGGGCTTGTGCCAAAAATATTTTTCATAAAAAGAATATCCATAATAATAAAGTATACATAGAAGGGTTTTGAAATTATTTACTTCCATGCACACAAAACCTCGTTTATCATGATTGTGCGCACATGCGTATTACCAAATATTGATCCCGGGACATTACCACCGTCAGATCCCTTTTCCCTTTTCAAATGGAGCCATGATTTGGAGACAATGGAATATATCATCCAGAGGTTCTCCCCTCAAGTTAGAATCAATTGGTGATCAACCCAACGATTTCTAACTGTGCGCACAGCCTCTCGATTAGTGTGTTAGACCAACCGAAAGACCCGATCGCATACATTATAAGAGCCTTAAACATGTAATAACACATTAAAACATTTTCATAGATAATCTCATTTTATCAGAGCTTACTAACTCAAATAATACTTTGTAAGTACAGAGAGTCTCACCTGAATCTTGATATTGAGAGTAAGATAATTCCTCGCAATCTATAATCTTGGCCCTATTGTATTGGAAGATAACCTATACATTATATTGACTAGGATTTGAAGGTGGAATGATCGAATATGAATGACTGTGGTCTCCTATTTATAGGAGGAAAAAAAAGTAGGATTTTCGTGAGTCGTCATTTATAGGTTTCGTTAGTCATCACCTATAGTCTTTACTAGTCATACCTATTCTTAGTCTGTTTAATTGCCATGTAAATTGAATCAATATAGTATCTACATATTTGTGCATGCACCTAATTAAGAACTACACGTGTATAAATATCCATATTTATTAATATATATATACATATTATTTATGCATGGAATTTGCATGCACATGTTACTTAGGGGTGCATGTATTTACGTAACAAGCATAGTATACATATATATATATATATAGTATATATTAATAAGTTTACAATATAATAATATTTCTTATATATAAAAGAAAATCATAAATTTATTTACTATAATATATTATCTTATTCTAAATTCCCCAAGAGAATTGGAAAAATTTATAAATTCATATAAAAAGACTTATTTTAACTATTTAAATTTTAATAAGAAAATTCGGAATATTACACATATTGATGAATGATCTTAAATGAAAGATCGTATAAATACCTTTAATTTGGGATAACAATCATAATAATCGGAGAACAAACGAGCAAATAATGATAATTTAAATTTTTACAGTTTAAATTATATCGAGATACGTGCTAAGAGGTGAGTGGATGATGAGATTTAATTAATGAATATTAAGTGTAATAAGGGAATACTATTCTTTTCAATTAAGGAAATGTGTATATATCTCTGAGACGGCCCAATAAAAAAATTGTATCTATATCTTTGAGACGGAGAGAGTACATATATGGGCTCGTTTGGTTGGCAGGAAAGTAATGTTATCAGGGAATATAATTTTCTAAGAATGTGATTTCAAGAAAAATAAATACCCAGATTCTTGATGCTTGTGTTTGGAAACACCATGGAAAATGTGAGAATTCTTCATATTTATTGTTTGCAATGTAATTACTTTTATAATTATAACAATATAAATTTTATTTAATAATACATAAATGTATAATAAAATATATGATAACATCAAAATAAATAATAATAATAATAATAATAATAATAATAATAGTTAACGTATTGAACAATAATATTTATATAATAATAATACTATATTTTATTTATTATTTATTATTATATTATGGTTATATTATAAAATATTAATTTTTAATATTATTATTTTTTAGTTCTGTATCATGATTGTTACCATTATTAATTATTACTACTTTTACTATGATTTTTATTATTTATTATCAACAACAAATAATAATAATAATAATAATAATAATAATAATAATAATAATAATAATAATAATAATAATAATAATGTAAGATTCCCTGAAATAGGTAATCAGAATACCTAAGTTTTGGTGGGGAATAAAAATTCAGGAAATTGTATTAACTTTCCTTGCTGTGTGGAAAAGTTGAACCAAACACAAAAGTCAGCAAATAAGGAATCTTACTTTCCCATACCACATTCCTTGCCAACCAAACGTGTCTTTAAGTAACAAGAAACCTAGGATTATACAATTGATTTTTTAAAAAAGAGGACTACAGTCACTACACTATTAAAAAGGGATTATACAATTAAAGAAATAGAAAAATAGAATTTTACTTGTACCATAATTATGACTCACGAGTCATGACTTGCGAGTTAAGTACATAAAATAAAATAAATAGTATAGTAGAAAAGAAGAAGTAAAAGTCCGAAAACAAAGAGGTACTCTCTTTCTCTCTCAAATTTGATATTTTCTCCCTCCTTCAAAGCTCATCACCTGAAAACCTTTAATTTTTAATCAAGAGAAACCCTAATTTCAATCACCGTAGAGAACACCGATTTGTCGCCTTCGCTGTATTTGTATATATTAATAGCAGGGGGCTATTGAATCCAGGGAAGTAAAGCTGTTTTGCGGGATCTTGAAGTATCCGGCGTCGTTTCCTGGTCGTCGTAAGTTTCTGTTTTCCCTGTAAATTCACCGTAAATCATAGTTCTATTAGCGATTTGGGTGCGAGTTTAGCTCTAGCCTGGACCTTGTTTCCGTTTCAGCGATGCTTTTGTCAATGCCCATTAGCTGTGCGTATGTTTATTAGATGAAGCCTGTCGTTTAGGCTTCTGAATTGATTCACGTGGGACCCATCTTTTTTAGGCGATATGTGTGTTCGTGTGTGCATGTGTGTGGGTTAAGAGCATTAAATTATAGGAGCTTGCTGTTGTTGTTTTTTGTTCTTATGTACGCACTTTGAAATTTCTTTTGCCTTTTGGTAGTGAATATGAAGTATTTGTTAATAGGGTTCACATGCTTTGTCCCGGGTTTGTTGTCCTCAAATATTCCCGTTTTTCTCCTGGTATAACTTTGAGCTAAAATGGCAGCTTCTTTGCCTCAGATTCTTTGGTTCTTGGACATGGTTAGTAATTACATGTTAGATTTTGGTAATGTAAGTTGTACTACTCGCACTCCTAACTTGTTTTTAGATCAATTCGGGCCATTGAATACGTGGAAGGGACCATCATCTAAAACTCTAGTTGGATTGTTGGTCTAAATTCCTTTTTTGTTTTGTTGGTTGTTTGTTTTGTTGTTCTTCTACTATGCTCTGGAGACGAGCATTTAAGATATAGCTATTCTATGGAGTCTGAAATGCACAACGCGGTTTGGTAACAGTGATCCTGGTTACATGATTTTCTGGATAGTGATTGAGCATTTCAGCTTTATATTTACGATTTTAATGAGAATTGCAAAACATACAGGATTTAGATGTAGTCATAAATGTCAAAGTTTTTTTTTGCAACACATAGCACTAGATCATTATTAGATGTCATGTCTTAGTTTAATGGTTACTAATTTAACAGGCTATTGTGGTTTTGATGGTGTGTTTCTACTGAAGTTGTGTGCTGGTGGCGTATAATTTGTGACCATTTGTATGGATGATGACAATTCCCATGGAAAATGAGAAAGAAAGCTCCTCAAAGGAGCTTGTAGAGAATCTCTTTAATAAGGTATGGATATGCATTTTTACTTAGTTACTTACATTATTTTATTTTAGTTACTCTTTCATGGATTGTGCACCTGTTCTTTAACTAATGGCTTTACTGTAGAATGTCGAATTGGAAAAAAATAGAAGGAAATCAGCACAGGCCAGAATCCCTTCAGATCCCAATACATGGCAACACATGCGAGAGAATTACGAAGCTATTATTCTTGAAGACCATGCCTTCTCTGAGCAACATGATATCGAATATGCTCTATGGCAATTGCATTACAGAAGGATTGAGGAGCTAAGGGCACTTTTCAATGCAGCTTTAACTTCAGCAGGATCAGCTGCATCTCAAAATGGGAAAGGTCCAGGTCGTTCTGCCTCTGATCGACTAACAAAGATCCGTTCACAGTTTAAGACTTTCCTGTCCGAGGCAACTGGATTTTATCATGATTTGATGATGAAGATAAAAGCTAAGTACGGTTTGCCATTAGAATATTTCTCTGATGGTAATCAGATTCCCATGTCAAAAGATGGAAACAAAGCATCTGAGGCAAACAAATGGTTGATATCTTGTCACCGTTGTCTGATTTACTTGGGAGATCTTGCTCGTTACAAAGGATTGTATGGGGAGGGGGAATCGAAGGCTCGGGATTTTGCTGCTGCATCAACTCACTATACGCAAGCTTCTTCTCTGTGCCCCTCAAATGGCAATCCACATCATCAGGTACTCAAGTCTTCAGATTGACATTGCTCAGTGAAATTTTGATTTGCAATTTGACTCTTTACTGAAGTCATTTTTCGCTGGTTCTTCTATCTAATTTGAGTTCTTATTGTTCTTCAGCTTGCTATACTTGCTGGATATTCAAATGATGAGCTGGTGTCTATTTACCGCTACTTTCGGAGTCTAGCTGTTGATAACCCTTTCGTCACTGCAAGAGACAACTTGATCATTGCATTTGAGAAGGTAAAATTGAATGTGATCTGATTTAATCAAATGTTCTTGATACTGAGGTTCAGACATTTAGTTGCTCTGGTTTGTTATCATTATTGGGATTCTTTGGCTGGTAGTTAGAGCCATAACAATAAATTTAGCAAAGACTTGGTAGCTTAAGTTTTTATGGAACCATATTTCAGCCTATGAACTGTTAAAGTTCTTCTCGTATCAGTGCAAACTACCACCTGCTCATTTTTATCAGCATTCTTTTGATTCCCCCCTCTCTCGAAATTGAAATAGTTCCAGTAACAAATTTGGTCATAACATTTTATCTTGAATTTCTTGTGGACTGTCTTCAATATTAGAAGTCTCTGATAAGTGTATGGGTTGTATTTTGTAGAGCAGCTGGGTAATTGAGTGGCAGTGTTATAAAAAATAATGTGCATATTATTCCATTCTCAACAGCTTCAGACATTATAATAGGAATTTTCATTTCAACTGCAGAATCGTCAGAACTATTCACAATTAGTCAATGATGGTAAATCTATTAAGGAGAAGAAACAATTATCAAGGACACCTGGGAAAGGAAGAGGCAAGGGGGCAGCCAGACCATCTAATAAAGATACTAGAGCAGCAACTACTACAGTTAAGGAGACGGCTTCAAGTAGCATTGATCCCTTCAGAACTTTTATCACACGATTTATTAGGCTGAATGGCATTCTCTTCACAAGGACAAGGTTTATATCAAACTCTCTATAGAGTATATTGCATAAAGGAACACTATCGTGAAATAAAGCTTTAGTGATTTGACCTTTTTTTTTTGTCGTAAATTGCTATTATTAAAATGATATTGTTTCTTCTTTGGCTTTACATCCCAGCTTGGAGACCTTCCCTGAAGTTCTATTCACAGTAAAAAATGACCTGCTAGAACTCCTTCCGCCTAGGCCAGATGAGGACTTGAACTTCGGTTCAGATGCTGCTGACTGCAGACTTACTGTTGTCAGAATTATTGCTATTCTAATATTTACTGTGCAAAACGTGAGCAAGGAAAGTGAGAGCCAGTCCTATGCTGATATTTTACAACGTTCAGTTCTACTTCAAAATGCTCTTACTGGTACCTTTGAGTTCGTGGGCTGCATGCTTGAACAGTGTAGACTAATAGACGATCCCTCATCGAGCTATTTGTTACCTGGTATTATGGTTTTCATTGAGTGGTTAGCATGTTCTCCTGATGTTACAGTTGGCAGTGAACTGGAGGAGAAGCAAATTAAGGCAAGGACTTATTTCTGGTACAACTGCATCTCCTTATTGAATGAACTCTTATCAAATAGGGGTATTTTTGGTAATGAACACGAAGAGGAGATGTGTTTCTCTAATATGAGCAAGTATGATGAGAGTGAGACTGCTAATCGTCTTGCATTACCTGAAGACTTTGAATTGAGAGGATTTCTTCCTCTCCTCCCTGCCCAAGTCATCCTTGATTTTTCAAGGAAGCATTCGTTTGGTGGTGAAGGAGGAAACAAAGAAAAAGTTTCTCGTGTGCAGAGAATTGTTGCGGCTGGAAAGGCTCTTGCCAACTTTGCCCGCATAGGCCAGGAGGGCGTTTATTTCGACACTAAGTCAAATAAATTTGTTACTGGTAGCAAACCCCAAGTTTCTGATGATTGTCTTCTCACCAATCCTTCAGAGTCCAATTTGATCAATACCTCTGTAGGCACTTCTGTTGGGACTGATGTGGCATACATTCATACTGCAAAGCAAGAGGTTTCTGTTGAGGATGATGATGAGGATGAGGTGATTCTGTTTAGACCATCCACTAATGAGAAGCATGTGGATGACTGCTCTTTACGTACAAATCGTTCAGATCTCTTTGCTCCCATTGCTGAGGCTGGCAAGATTGATATTGGGATGGAAAATGGTTCTTTCTCTGTTGGACATGATAGTTTTTTCTTCCAGGAAGATATAACTCCCATTCCATCAGTATCTGTTGCTAATGCAACTTCCCAGTATCAGTTACCAGTCCAACCCGTTACATCAAGGTGGCCAGTAGAACATGTTCCGGATATCAATGGCCTGGCCAACTTAAATCTGATGGAAAATGCTTCTTTGTGGAAATCTGAGCCATTAGATCAATTTGAAGTTTCTGAGCCTGCTCCTCTTTCTGTGCCGTACCCGCGTTTCGTCACTAACGGTGCTAGCCATAATTATTCAAATCGGGTTTCCCAAGCTGCTTTTCCATTAAAGTTTGACTCGACAATGTCCTCTGAAGCAATTGATTATGGCTTGCCTGTCAATTCAATTTCTGCCGTTGCACCAAGCTTAAAGAAGAATCCTATTAGTCGACCTGTCAGGCACGCTGGCCCACCACCTGGTTTTGCCTCTGTTCCTTCCAAAGTCCTGGATGAGTCGTCGAAGGCGACCATGAACAATAATAATTTTCCACTTCCACAAATGGACGACTACAGCTGGCTAGATAGATACTCCTTGACATCAGCAAATCAAAGTGTTGGATACAGTAGTTCCTTCAATCAAGTGGGTCCTATGATCCATTCCGTGAACACGAGCAATGGTCCAAATGAGATAGCAAGCTTCCCTTTCCCTGGAAAGCAAGCCCTGTCTTTGCAAGTACCTAGTGAAAACCATAGAGACTGGCAAAACTATCCTTATTTAGAACATATGAAGCCACAGGAGAACCATCAGCAGCAATTTCAGAATGGAAATCAACAGCAAGTCAGTCATCAACAGTTTCAAGGACAATCTTTCTGGGAGAATAGTTTCTTTGTGTGAGATGATTGAGAGATCATAGATGGTAAAGGTACTTCCTCTCCTCTTTTTGCTTCTCCTTTTCTTCCCCCCTTCTATTATGGTGGCATGTTCACTTACATGATCAAGATTTTGCTGTCAGATCGTGACTAGTAGCTGCAGCAAATATCTGTCGGTGGAGCTGCATGCTATTTCATCCATCGCCTTTGCAGAGTGGCCTACACAATGAAATTATTCTTGGGGCGTCATCTGGTATTTTGCAAGCTCTTGCTATTCAATAGGTAAAGCCGTAAAGGTTTAATTCTTTTGTGTGCTGTTTAATAAGTCTTTCTGTCTCTCTGACTCTGTGTATATAGATGTGTTGAAACTTGAAAGTTTATACGTCTACAGAAATTAGTCATAACAAATTCTCTTCCCCCAAATTAGTTAAGATGCTGGAGTCTACTTGTTGGTTATCGTTTGGTGATCTTGAATGACTAGAAAATTTCCGAACTTGTGGTAATTTTTCTGCCTGTTTCTTGGCTGTCACATTATATGATGCATGGAGCCATGAATCATTGATTTGTGTTCTCATATGTATTAATCCACAAGCTAACTCCCTTTTAGAGTCTGAGGATATGCATTGGTGGCCAATTGCAGGGCGTGAAGGGGGAAATGAAAGCCGAGGGCAACCCTGACATGGACAAGCTACGAGAGCAACTTCAAATGGAATTGAGAACAGTATTCAGCTGGACTGCGTGAAAGAGATGGTCGAACTATTGAAATTGGTCTTTAGAAGTTCGATTCGAGTACTTTAATGCCTAAATAAATGTATTTCTAATGAAGGTACTGTTTGGCAAGACTAGAGTCTATGAATTCGAGTAATTGTGAGGTTTCTAGATGTTTTATGGTTCTTAGATTTATTGCAAGTTATGTTTGTTCGAATATTTGGTGACTTATGTTCGAAAAGTTGGTAACTTCTGTACAATAAAAATACAGTTAAATGATTTCATAGCTTTTGTGTCAAATGCGTCTACTCTTATTCTTCCTTCTTCTTGTTTCAAAAATTTGTTTCTAGAAACTAAATTCCTTGCAAAAAATATATATAGAATTTCTCTTCATTAATCATCAGCTTTCTCATTAAAAAGTATTACTCTCTCCGTTGCTATTTCATTATTATAATAAACTCAATTTGAATAAAAATAGTCATATTTCACGGAGGGAGTAATGAACATGTCTCAGGACTTCTTTTTTTAATGCATCATTATTTTCTGTAATTAATGAAACCTTGTTGTAGCTGGTATTTAATATTCTGTACAAACTCTACTTGAATTTTGAAAATTTTATTTCTCTGAATGGCAAATTTTTACAGATAAAAAGATGGAAAAAACATACTCAGTGACAAACCAGAATCATAAATTGCTGTTTTCCCTGTACTTTTTCCCCAGATTAAACCAAGGCTTGAATATTACACAAAGAGATAGATAAGAATCAAGAGACTATATATGCAGAAAGAATGGAAAAAAAAAAAAAATTCACTTTTTATATACCTACTACATGTATAAAGATGCTACCCAAAACCTCAAAAGCTGAAAAAAACAGAACCTCGGATCATGTGTCCTCTGCAAAAGCTTTGAGTATGTAATCTCGAAAGCGCCTTGCATATTGCTTTGGATCGACTGCAGATATGGAGTTCGGGTCGTACTGGATGGATTTGTACGCGTGTTCGAGCTTCTTGGTAATGTCGTAATCTTGAAGAATGTCTATGATCCCAAAGAATAGTATTACATCATAGTATTCTCCAGTTGGCTCTCCTATCAACTGCAACTCTGCTTCATTTGTTCTCACTGTTCTTTCCACTCTTGCAGGCATGTTGATTCCCAATTTAATGCTAGCCCACCTAAAGTTAGGCATGTTTCAACATTATTTCATGCAAATCTTGTAGTAAAATGAAGGATTAGTACTAAAACTAGATGTTCTTTCTTACCCTGCAGGGTCTATAAGCAAATGATCAACATTGGATAATCTTGGAATGGAATCAAGTTCTGATCCACCATTATCTGCTTAAGAAAAGGGAAAAACACAGCTTAAATTTTGATCATTTCTTGAATTCAGATAATCTTTTGATGGAATGTTTTATTACCAACGGGCGTTCGAGGGCCGGATGGAGTGATAGTTTGTTCAGCAGTTGAAGTAGAAGCATCTGTGAAGTGAATACCAACTAGAAGGCTATAGTCCATGATTCTTTCTTGTTCAAGAAACTCGCAGTCTCTGTCGACTTGTCTGAAGAGAAGAATGTATCTGAGTCTCTCACTGCACGAAGGTGGAAACGAGGAGAGGGAAAGGGGGGGGGGGGGGGAAGGAGGGAGTGAGACTATACCTTCTAAACTCTTGATACCACGTCTTCTGCAGTCGAAAAAGGAAGTTGAGATCAAGATCCTTGAGTGTTGTATTCGAGTCGATCTCTGATTCTGGTTTATCAGTCAATCTCCCAAATGTGGACCCTTTCAAGTCATATCTTCTATGAATCAAATACTCTGTGCAGAATAGATTCCCCATGATGATGAAACGAACCTACGTCACAGAAATCCACATTAGTCCTTTCCAGAAACGCGATTCTTGAAACCGTCTCCATTGCTAAGCTAAGCTTACCTTCTGTCCATTCAGCCTCACACAATGCAGGCCAAAGTATTTGGTGACCAAAGTGTTCTCAAATGATCGAACGTGGTTGTAATAAGCGCTTAGCATCCTTAAAAGCACCTAAATCATGCCATAAAAAAGGTAAGAACACAATCTTTTTCCTTTGCTGCTAAAAAGTAGGCAGTTTGGAGATGGAAATGGAGATAGAGATCTTACTTTTACTTCTGCTTTCTTCATAGTCTTGATCATGTAACGATCATCGTTTGTCAAGTAGAAGAAGCTCCCACTCTTGCCCGGAGACGAAAGTTCTCGAAGAGCATCATTACCACATATGGAAAGCATGTAATCTGCTGGATCCACCTTGAACAACATCCTTAGTGTCCTGCAAGAGAAAAACAGAAGATTTGAAGTTAGAATTCAAGAATTGAAGAATCAGTTTAAAGAAGAAGGAAGCATTGATATATATATATATATATATGTACCTAAATACTTTGGGGCAGTAATCTTTCCATTTAAATTCACATGAATTGTGAGGTGGAGTGATCTTGGAACCTTCTGGAGGGAACTTTGTCCAAAACTTCTCCTTCGGATCGAAGGCCGATGGCTTTAGATCAAGCGACGGAGGCGGCCCCGGTCTCCCCACCGAATGCCTGTGCAGGATCAAGATCATAGTTCATAAAAAAACAAATAAATTGCAAGAAACTGCAGAAAGAGAGAGAGAATGGTGCTTATTCCTTCATGCTTGGTAAACTTTTCATGCCTAATTCATCATTCTGTACATGACTGAAAAAGAAAAACAGCAAGAAGGGGAGAGAGAGAGAGAGAGAGAGAGAGAGAGAGAGAGGTGCCTCATGCTTGATAAAACACAGAATTTTCTTTTGAAAATAGCAGAGAGAAAGAGAGGGAGAGAGAGAGAAGAGGGGGGGGGGGGGGGGAGAGAGGTGCCTCATGCTTGATAAAACACAGAATTTTCTTTTGAAAATAGCAGAGAGAGAGAGAGAGAGAGAGGGGCGGGGGGGGGGGGGGGGAGAGTCGAGAGGTGCCTCATTCTTGATAAAACACAGAATTTTCTTTTGAAAATAGCAGAGAGAAAGAGAGAGAGAGAACACACAACATACCTAATCCCAAGCTGCAAATTAAGCATGAGTTCATAATTCCTATGCCCTTTCGATATCGTCTCCCCTTGTCTCTTCGCAATCTTCGGCAACTTTATCGGCGCCGGCGCATTCTGCGGCGCACGACCACCACCGTGAAACGAGTTAGAATCCTCCCCCCCATCTCCACCCAAACCGGCGCCGGAGATCCACGCCGACGGCGCCGCGCCATCCGACAACCTCACCCCCCCGCCCAAATCCTTATCCACCCCGGCATCTATCCTCCCATCCACCGACATCCTCCGGTGCCTGCTCCCCTCCCCGCCCTTCGCCGACCTCCACACCGCCAGCTTCTTCTGCGACGGCCACACCGGAATCTTCTCCGTCGGGCATATCTTGCACTCCTTCAAATCCTCACTGAACACCTGCTGCGGATCCCACTCGAACGCCGCCTCCCTCTGCGTCCCCGACGGGTAGAACGTCCCGTTCCGCTCCAGGGGGTCGCTGCTCCAGTTTCCGACGTAGGAGCTGCCGTCGCCCCACCGGAAAGTGCCGTTCCCCTTCGGGAGGTTGTCCTCCCAGTTCCCCTCGTAGGAGTTCCCGTTCGGCCACGTCATCGTGCCGTGGCCGCAGATTTTGCCGTTCCGCCACTCGCCGGCGTAGGTGGTGCCGTTCTTCCACGTGTACTTGCCGTGGCCCTCCTGGGAGCCGCGGCTCCAGTCGCCCTCGTAAACGTCGCCGTTTGGGTAGTCCTTGACTCCGTAGCCGTGCTTGAGGTTCATGACCCAGGAGCCCTTGTAGGTGCCGCCGATGGCGCCGGTGTAGATGCCGTCGCCGTCCATGAAGCCGCTCTTGAAGTTGCCCTCGTACATGGCGCCGGAGGGCCAGCTGAAGGTGCCCTTGCCCATGGTCTTGCCCTTGAACCACTCGCCGACGTACATGCAGCCGTCGGTCCACCAGTACTTGCCCTGCCCGTGGGGGAAGTTGTCCGACCAGTAGCCGGTGTAGTAGTCGCCGTTGGGGAGGAACCGCTCGGCGTGGTAGACCTCCCCCGCCGCGTGGAGCTCCTCGTCCTGGTCGGAGATCTCCTCCTCGCCGCCGCCGTCCACGGTGTACGACGTGCCGAAGATGGTGTTGGCGCGCTTCTTCGCTGCGGCCTGCGTTTTGCGCACCGTTGCCTCCCAGGCCTTCATGGTTACTCCAATTTTCTCTCTCTCTCTCTCTCTCTCTCTCTCTCTCCGATTTCTCTCTCCTGATTAATTCATGCACGTCGCGTGCATGGTGCGTTCGACATGATCAATGCCCCCTCTCTTCTTCTCTGGTGCTGCTGTGTGTTTTTGCATAGCTCCGCCATGCAAAATCAAGATTCATGCAAATGAAACGCTTTCTCTCTCTCTCTCCTCCGTAGATGCGATGAAAATGGGGAAGGGGGGACGAACAACCTAAACCAGACAAAAAGGAGAGGTGATTCCTGGCTAAAATTATTTTTTCAAATAAACTATCTTTCTAAGTGCTGACGTGTGACGTCAAGAAAAAGAAGAGCCAATGATTGTTGTTGTTTGATTAATTTAAGGATGTAATGATGAAAGGAGACAGAGGAAATCTGACTGGACTAATCACAGACAATGATTGGCTTCTGACAGTAAAGAACACAGACATTTCTGACATTTGTCGACTTAGGCGGATCTCTTCTCTAAATATAGATAGATATACTTCTCCTTTCGTAAAAACACGCACAACACACAATTATTTATGCGATTTAGATATATAACATGTGGCGATCATTTGTTGTTCCAATAGTGAATGCAATACGAAATTGCAATAGAAAAATTGGAATCTTAAAAGTTGTTTATAAGTGGATAAATTCTCTAATTTTCATTGCAAAATCTTTCTTAATTTCCTTAAAAACGAAAATTGAATGTGTCAAATTAATGCAATATTTTTCAGATTCGGCCCAATTTCAACATTAATTCTCAAAAACAAAAATGGGCTTACATAGTAGGCCCAATTAGGAAATTTACAACTGAGGCCCATCCAAATCAGAAATAGATATGGAAAGGGCCCAAAGTGCTGCTCATCTCTATCACTCTCTCTCCGGCCGCCGGGAACGAGGTGGCTCCTCCGTTTTTTCTCGGCCATTTTCAGCTAATTCCACACACTGTAAACCTTTATTGAAATGAATACGAAAATCTTCTCGGCAATAAATTCCGGCAAAACTTGTTTCAGATTCTACCATTTATTATCGGCAAAGCGAACTGCATCTTCAAATCTCAAAGCATGCGTCGCATTGCTCCAATCGTGCGCGCAGAACCGAGACCTCTCGGAGGGTAGGAAAATCCATTCGCGCATGATCGTCAGCGGCCATCTCAGTTCCCCTGTCGCCGTCAATGGCCTCATCAACATGTACTCCAAATGCAGCTCCGTTTCCGACGCTATATCCGTGTTCAATTCGTCGACGGATCTCCAAAACGTGTTTGTTTATAATTCTATCATAGCTGGGCTCACCCTTAACAATTTGCCCTTCGAAGCTTTCGAATTCTACCGCAAAATGCGATCTTCTGGTATAGAGCCTGATAAATTTACTTTCCCTTGCGCGATTAAGGCGTGCTCTGATGTTGCTGATTTGAGGAAAATTCATGGGTTGTTGTTTAAGTTCGAGCTGAACATTGATGAGTTTATTGAGTGCTCGTTGCTCAGTGGTTACTTAAGATTCAACCTGGTTGATGATGCACTCAAGCTGTTTGAAGGATTGCCTGGCAAAGATGATATTTTTCTGTGGAATGCTATGATCAATGGTTTTGTGCAAATTGGGGAGTTAGGTAAGGCTGTATTCGTTTTCAGGAGAATGGTTGAGATAGGGATCGTACCGAACACATATTCTGTTACTGGAGTTTTATCAGCTTTGGCCATGGCTGCGGATTTTGAAAATGGTAGAATGGTTCATGTGTTCGCGATAAAGATGGGGTACCTCGAAGTGAATGTTTCAAATGCTTTGATTGATATGTATGGAAAATGCAAGCAACTTGAGTATGCATTGATGGTTTTTGAAAGTATCATTGAGAAGGATATATATTCGTGGAACACGATTATCACAGTTCATGAACACTGTGGAGATCATAAAGGAACTTTGAGATTCTTGAAGATGATGCTATATTCAGGTTTCCAGCCCGATGCGGTGACTATCACTGCTGCACTTCCTGCTTGTTCACATTTGTCAGCATTTTGGCATGGTAAGGAGATTCATGGCTATATGATTCGAAACGGGTTGGAGGATGCAGGTGTTACGCGCATTGCTAATGCTGTTATGGATATGTATGCCAAATGCGGTAGCATAAGGCAGGCACACACGATTTTTGATGGGGCGAAATGTAAGGATGTGGCTTCTTGGAATATAATGGTGATGTGTTATGGTGTGAGTGGATTCGGAGAGGAGGCGTTGAGTATGTTTCATCAAATGTGTGAGAGTGGATTGAAGCCTGATGAAGTCTCGTTCATTGGAGTCTTGGCAGCTTGTGGCCATGAAGGATTTTTAAGCGAAGGGCAGAAGATTCTTGAAGAGATGGAAACGAAATATGGTGTGAAACCGGAAATTCCGCATTATGGGTGTGTAGTAGACATGCTCGGTCGAAGTGGGAAGCTTCAAGAAGCCTTTGAGATGATCTCAAACATGCCAATCCAACCAAATCCAATTGTGTGGAGAGCTTTCTTGGCTGCTTGTCAGCTCCATGGGAACGCTGACCTGGCACGAATCGCTGCTGATAAGGCTCTTGAGCTTGATCCGGAGCACAGTGGGAATTATGTTCTGATGTCTAATGTCTATGGAGCTGCTGGAAGATTTGAAGAGGTGCAGGAGATGAGGAGCACGATGAGGGAAAAAGAGGTGAAGAAAATTCCCGGCTGTAGCTGGATCGAGCTGAGCGATGGAATGCGCGTGTTTTACAATGGAAATTGTGGTTTTCTTGATGAAGACCTCGTTTACGAAGGATTGGATTCGCTAAATGCGTCTTTACGCGGGCATGGATTTGCAATAGATGCTGGGGAGATTAATGTATGAACATAATTTTGTGTTTTTCTCTCATATTGTACTTCTGCAGATGCAATAATTTTGGAGTTTTCATGGCTACTTACTTGTGTTATTGATATTGATAGAGCTAAGTATATTGATTTACCCCTATTTTTGTAGATTGAAGTATCAGCTCTTAACCATTGGTAGATGCTCTGATCTCAAGATTAGCACCAATCTGTATCAATTATGAGGTACTCCCTCTTCGTCCCACTCCATTTAGCCTACATATTGAATGTATGTGAGATGTTAAATATACAAACAGACCAAATGAAATGAAAATAACGTAGTAAAGACAACAATTTACTTGTTTCTCCTCTTTTTTTTACCATAAATAAGGAAACATTCTTGTTTCTCTCCTTTTTTTTTTTTCAAACCATAGATTAGGAAACATTAGAAGCTCATTCTTTGACTGCTATTGAGTTGGGAACAGTATTAGCAATCATTATTTACATTGTTTTAGATTTTGAAGATGAATGGATGAACAATGAATCTGCCATAGATGGCAATTTTCTTCAAGAGTGAGTTTGGTAAATAAAAATCAAAGATTTGTTATCATGTCTCTGTTACACCAATTTCGATAAGTAATTAACTCAAATTCATTAACTCCAAATAATTTTCTAATCCTAACCCATTAATTTAAACATAACCCATTAATTAGAGTTATAGAGATTTGTTTATTTATTATTATTATTATTTTTTTAGGAAAGAGTTATAAGAGAATTAATTGCTAATAAATGACGAAACTTATAAAAAATCGTGTTGGAAGAACTATTTCTGAACCTTAATATATAACGACTCAAAGATAAAAAAAGAAATAAAATTCCAAAAATCATAGTAATAATGCGTCGAGCCAAAATCACAAACAGTTCAATAGTCCAAAATAATGCGTCGAGCCAAAATCACAACAGTTCAATAGTCCAAAATAATGCGTCGAGCCAAAATCATCCACTAATAATTTGTATATTTTCCACGATTTTCTCTCTCAAAATATCAAAATATCCCATCTCCTATATTAATCCTATACAAACTTAGAAAATAATTGAAATAATTTTGAAATTGGTCAAAATCAAAGCTTTACCATATTATCCGAATAATAAAATAATTACTAAAAATTCAACAAATGCAAGAGACAGAAGAACGCTCTATCTATCAACTCTCCCTTACTGCAAAAAAGAAAACAAAACCTTTTCTCAAACATATTATCTTTTGTGAAGTTGTGCTGCGCTGTCCAAATTCATGGCCATGACTATGAATTCTACTCCAAACCAACTTCTCAATTTCTTGATCAATCATTAACTCTAGAAACTCCTATATATATTTCAATCTCTCACCTTTTTACTCCATGCAAAGCTTCGAACTCAGCTAAAAATTCAATCTTTCTTGAATTTTGTGGCGGAAAAGGAACATGTCGAGCAGAGGCGAAGATTCGTCTGAGTATTTATTGGATAATATTGAAGATGGCGAAGAGAATGACAAGAAATTTGACGGTGGGAGCATCAGCGATGGAGAAGGTGACGATGCTGAAGATTTTGATTCGAAAAATTCGCCCTCTTCTTCGCCCTTCCCTTCTCAGCAATGGCCTCGGAGTTACTGGTAAGCTAGCTTCGTCTCCTTTTCGGGTTTGAAGTTTTTTTTAATTTTCGATGGAAAAGGGGGAGAGAGGAAAACTAAAATAGGGCTACAAAATGAGTTGAGTAAATTGAAGTTTAACTTCTTGTTGTTTTTGCCTTGATTTTAGTGCCCAAATCGAACTTAGCCATTGAATGTATTAGCTGATTCTAATGAATGTGAAAGGCAGTAAATTTGATAGTTATCTTCATGCACAAAGTGATACTTAGTCTTCTGTTATGCAATTCAGATTTTGCACAAAGAAAGGAATGGTATGTTTTAGTTTGTATTCTTGCATAAATTAGTAGGTTTTTAGTTAATAACATTCTTGAATATGTTATTCTGTTGATCTGAGTACTGAGTAGTGGATTTTGTGAAAATTCATTGCTTTATGTGTATAATGAGCCAACCTTTTGAAGGAATGATTGGTATTCTTTGGCTCCATTGATTCCCATTAAGCAACTAATTGCATGATCTTGATGATTACTAGCAAGTGTAACTGCTACTCTTTTGTGTCTTTGTTTCTTTTTCTGTGAGCAGGGAGACAACTGACAAGTACTCAATCTCTGCATCGCCAAATTTTGGGACCTTGAAGAACCGTTCGAGCTCTAGATATTCGTTTTCTGAAGTAAATAACAATGACTACTTGCAGTCTGATGCAAAGAGGAGTTTGCTCTCGAAAGAAGAATCAGCTGACGAGAGATACGACTCAGAAAGCATCTCTGTGACTCGGTCATCATGGTCGGAGAAGGGTTCGTTGCACGAACAACTAACCGGAGAACTTCCTATCAGTCATGGATGTAGCTTTTCTCAGACGATTTTCAATGGTAGGCTAGCTCGTGAAGTAGCAAAGTCTCGCTAATATGTATTTTATTCATTCATGTATCGTATAATATTAAAAAAAAAATATTCAAGAGAAATTCGACTGAGATGGGCACTTAGTTGTTTAGTTTATGGATGCTTTGAATATTGTTTTGGTGGAGGATTGGAGCACTTCACCATGTTTTTTAGTTCATTTTATTTAATTTTGTGAGTTTAGTCCTATCCATTTTCTGATTTTGTTCTGGAATTAGGGGTAAATGTGTTGGCTGGGGTTGGACTACTCTCAACACCGTATACAGTGAGAGAAGCCGGGTGGAGTAGCTTGGCAGTGTTGGTCCTCTTCGCCATTATATGTTGTTACACGGCTTCTCTTATGAGATACTGCTTTGAGAGCACAGGGCGCCCGCGCATCATAACTTACCCTGATATTGGAGAAGCAGCATTTGGAAGATATGGACGGCTCTTCATATCGGTACTTTCTCATATATTACACACACACACACACACACACACACACACACATATATATATATATATATATATATATATATAGCAACTCTCCTAATACTATTATTTGACTTTCTAATCCATTATTTCATGTGATCGTCACAGATACAAATAGAGCTTCCTTTTAGAAAATTTTGTTTGCCTATTCATAAATTTATGTATTGAAACTAGAAATATGCAAATTTGAATTGATAAAGGCATGATGATTAACAAATTTTGCATGCTCAGATTTTTAACAATTCGAATGTCGTATGCTCATGCTTTTATGCATCTTAATGCAGGTTGTGCTGTATGCAGAACTATATGTAAGTGGCGCGCAATCAACTTTCAAATTCAGTACTATTCACATTTAGTTATCAAATTATAGTAACCCTTTAACTCGTTTCCCGTTAATGCAGTCATACTGTATAGAGTTTATCATTTTGGAAGGAGACAATGTAACCAATATATTTCCTGAAGCAAGTTTGGAGTTGGCGGGCCTCAAGCTCGACTCCGTTCACTTGTTTGGTATCGTGGCAGCTCTTATTGTTCTACCAACTGTTTGGTTGAGGGATCTTCGAGTGATATCATATCTTTCAGGTGCCAAATGATTCTGAATTATTCTTTACTGTTGTTATCCATGATAATCCATTACTATATTTCTTCTTCTTTGCTCTTCTTTACAGCTTGTGGTGTTATTGCAACCGTAGTCATTGTTTTCTGCTTACTTTTTCTCGGGACTTTTGGTGATATCGGCTTTCGTCAGAGTGGAGAATTGGTTCACTGGAACGGAATCCCGTTTGCAATCGGTGTTTATGGATTCTGCTATTCGGGGCATTCTGTGTTTCCAAATATTTATCAATCGATGGCTGATAAAACTAAGTTCACTAAAGCACTTGTAATATGGTAAAAGTCATATTATGATCTCTTAAAACTTAGTGTAACTTTAATAGTATTTTCTACTAATTTCGATACTGTTTTTCTTCTTCGTGCAGTTTTATTATATGTGTTCTGATGTACGGAGGTGTCGCCATCATGGGATTTCTCATGTTTGGACAGAGCACACTCTCTCAAATCACTCTCAACATGCCACCTAACTCAATCATTTCAAAAATTGCAATTTGGACAACGGTAAATAGTTAAGTCTCTCTTCATTTTTCGTTTACGACTACAAAAACTTGCTCAAGATGCTTGTTCTGAATCTCTCTCTTCTTTGCAGATCATAAACCCTTTCACCAAATATCCTTTTTTATTTTACCTTTTAAATTTAAACAACTCAATATTTGACGAGTTAGTTAACCAAAGTCTTGATTTTTCCGATGTTGGCTTCCTTAATACGATTGCACATATGCTTTATTGATGAATCCTTTGGCTCGAGGCATAGAGGAGTTGCTCCCTTCAAGAATCTCCGATAGTTTCTGGTTCTATATTCTTCTCAGAACTGCTCTCGTCCTCTCTACTGTCTTCTTTGCATTCGTCATTCCTTTCTTTGGTATGTAATCTATCAAATTCAATACTTTGTTTCTAATCTTCTCACCCTCTTCCTCTTTTCACATTTTCTGCATTGATTTTAAGCATTATTATCAACTAAAACTGTCGATGTTTTTCTTTTCGTTTCTCTTTTGGTTGTAATTTGCAGGTCTTGTGATGGCTTTAATCGGTTCCCTCCTCAGTATACTCGTGGTGAGTGTTAATCCAAATCTTTTAATCAAAATGTGAATAATTATTAGTTTGAACCAAATTATACCTAATCTCGTCTCGTTGCAGGCGGTTATAATGCCGGCTCTATGCTTCTTGAAAATCTTGGGGAAGAAAGCCACGAAAACGCAGGTAAATTATCTTAACACCAACATATATATAGTCGTTCGGTTTTCTTGTTCTTGCTAAAAATGAGTTTTAATTTTGTGTTTTTTGAATTGAGCAGATGATTATGAGCATGAGTATCATTGTATTCGGCGTGATAAGTGCAGCTCTTGGAACATATTCTTCTCTCTCTGGAATTGCAAACCAATACTGAATGTAGATGCATGTATTTTAGTTTCTTGCTACAGATTTATACTCTCCTTTTTTGTTTCTATTATGCAGAAATATAATTTTGAAATAGTATTTCTACAAATGCATGGTATGCTGTTGAGCTGCTGCATACAGGCGTGAAAGGAAGAATCTAGAGGCATGGAGAATGCGAGAGAGAGAGAGAGAGAGAGAGAGAGAGAGAGAGAGAGGAATTTGTCTGAAGTAATTAACAATTTTTTTTTTTTGAAGGATTATTCACAAACTATTCTAATGAAAGTTTTAGCATGAAAAAGCTCTTCATTTATGAATTAGAACTGTGCTAAACTGAAAATTAAAAAAACTGAAAAACCGTATTATTATAAATAATATTAAAATATATTACTACTAATAGTATATACTACTTCCAACTCATGAAAGTAGTCTCATTTGTCATTTTAGTCCATCCCACTTATTAGTTTCATTTTTAAAAAGGTAAAAAATTTGTGGCTACAATTAACTCTCTCTCCTAAAAATAGATTATAGCCACATATTCTATCATTCTTAATTTATGTGTCAAATACAAATGAGACTACTTTCATGGGTTGGAGGTAATAATAGCTAGTTTTTGGACAATATGTTTTTGAACAAGTTTTTATTTTATGGATATAATTAGTTATCGAATTTTAGAAGATATTATTGGTATTATTTGTTAAAAGATCTGTAAAGCTTGAATGACAATTATAAATTTCGATATTTCGGTATTTTACCATAACCGAACTTGAAAATATGATCTGTTAAATTTGGTTAACTCAATATTTGGTTCGGTTTTGATTTTTAATTAAAAAAAATTGTTCTTTCAAAAAAAAAAAAAATCGTTTATTTTAGTTTTAACTAATCAATCTGATAATCGAATCAAACCGTGCTCACACCTGGTGATAATTCAATTAAAATTTTAATTCTTCACCATTCAAGCATGAAAAAAAAAAAGAATAAAAAAATGATGTGGAATGACGTGGCACCATAATCTGATAGTATATCAAACCATGGGCGTCTTCATTGGGCCCCTACTTTGCAAAACCCCAAAATCACCCCTCTCCCCTGTAAAGATTCTACGCAATAATTAGGGCATTATGGTAAAATCACATATAAAAGGAAGAGAGAAAAAGAAAAGTTGTTGTGCAAATTAATTACTACGTATATAATTATAATTATAAATATGGAAATGCAGCCATTATTTAACCGACTTTTCCAAAAACGATTGCACCAAAATTGACTGCGGATTTGCAAATTCTTTTACCCCTAAAACATGCTCCGATTTTCTCGCTGCGCTCCTACCATTCAAAGATTTTAATCCCCCTCTTGTGAAAAATCAGGTCTTTTTCGGAGAAATTGAGGATTTCTTTTTCTGCAGATGGATTGCGACTCCGCTTTCGTGAATCCGGAGGGCATAATCTGATTCCCGCATATATAGAGAGTTGAAGAAAATTTATTAGAAATATTTTTTTCGATTTTTTTGAGATAAATGTCTGAATTGGTGGCGCGAACTGGCCGGCAACAGCAGCGCTACGAGGACGGTTACCGCCTCATTGCTGGGTAATTGGTTTCTCACTTCTTATTTTGGTTTAATTTTGCGACGTATCGACGTTTACATGCATGGGTTATATGTATTGATACGCTTTTGGTTGCATGATGAATTTAGTTTGATTAGGTTAATGTGGGGGAATTGGAGTTGGTTTTGTGGGAATGGTTTGGCTGGTTGGAATGTGATTCAATAGGAACGATGGGAGTTGAGGTTCATATGGTTGTCTTGGTGTGTTTAATTAGTGGGCTTTGTTGAATTGGGAAAAGCTGACGACAAATTTGGGTAAGTTTTCTGCGGATTCGAATTGGTGCTAGTTTGTTCTAGTGTGCAGGGTTTGTTAATGGCGATGTGCTGTAAGAAAGGCACAGAAGATTTGATTTGATATTCGTTATTTCTGTTCCTATTTGTTAAATAAGATAAGATTACTTGAATTCATGTCACGTTTGGTGTAGAGAAAGTGGTGTGTTTCCAAGTCTCAATTTTTTATTTAGAATCTTCCCTAGGAAAAGTATTAGAGGATAACAGAAAGGTTTCCGAGTGTCTTTCTTTACTTGATATTCATGACATAGCTTCCTCAAATCGTGATTTTGGATGCGTGGGAGGTACTTGCAATTAGGCTTTGTGTGGTGTTTTGAGGTGGTCAACTTGGTGTTTTGCAATTAAATGTCATTTTGTTGGATAATTCGGAGCTAAAGTAAAAAACAATAACTATGTTAAATTCAGTATTATGTGCTTTGTGGATGCCTTTCTGTATGCCAGTAGAGATGTGATGGTTTCAAATTTCAATTGATATCCACTCTTGTAAAGTATATTAGTCTTTGAAGTAGTATTGTCCATGTGTTTAAAAAGTGCAGAAGAAGTCAATAGGTTTAATCCTGAAATTCTTCTTTATGATTTCTCAGTTCTGGGAACTTGATAGTATAATCATACTTGATACAGTGTATATCCTAATCAGCAAGATCACTTTCCAGGTGTATTCCCTTCAAATATAAGAATTCAGAAGATGGTGATGGTACACCTGAGAAGGTAGTTGAAGTGTTGATGATCAATTCAACTAGTGGACCTGGTCTTCTTTTCCCAAAGGTGAGACTCGTGGTCCTGTGCAGTTTCTGAAGTAGATGTGCAAACATTTTTGGTCTCATCTATCTCTAACAACGCGTAAATTGTTTGGCTGTTGCTTTAAAGATTAGTTGGTCTCACCTGTCTACTTTACTCAAAGTGTTTTGGCTAACATCTCTGTAGGAAGCATCCAACCATAACAGATTCATCACCACTTAGTTTCAGCTTTCTTATCTTTCTCTTCAACCATGTTGTTGGCTTTCAGTATCTTTTTATGCTGATATTCTATTTATTCTATGTTGTTTATTTAATATGGCGATATGACATCAGTATATAGTCAACCTGGAGTTGGCATAAGAAAAAAGAATGATGTAGCACAAAATTGTGAAATGTGGATGAGATGTCGTCCCTTTTTATTTTCCCTTGTCTTTTGTATTTTTGTGAACATATGCCATTAGGTATTATCTCATTGATGAGCTTTTGGATGAGTTATGTTTTGTGTTTTACTCCTCCATTCAAATGAACTATATGTCTGAATTTCAGAGAAAATTTAGAGCACATTTACATCTTTCTTAGTCATGTCATTTATCCTTGTTGGTCTTTTTTCTAGGGTGGATGGGAGAATGATGAGACATCTGAGGAGGCAGCAGAAAGGGAAGCCGTGGAAGAGGCTGGAGTACGAGTAGATTTAGTGGTAAGAAACATCACCTCTCTTTTTTTTTTTTCTTTTTTTAGTTGCTTAGTTATGGTTTTTGTGTAATATAGGGCTTTAACTGCTTCTTTTATGGAGGTGTTGCATGAACGTCGTTTATAACATACAATATTCTGTGTGATATGAAGTAACAGATTGAATGAACTTTTGTTGTGTTTGGCGTGTTTGCGGTGAAATTTTGGATTCTACCATAAGAAAACAGAAAAGAACAGGCAGCAGATTTGGAAGTAAAACAGTGCTTGTGTATGGTTGAGAAGTACTTGGTTTCCTTAGAATGTGGAGAACATATGTAACTCAAGAGTGGTGGAGGAAGCTTGTAACTTTTGTTAATGCTTTTTCTCAACTTCACTTCCATACAAATGAGCACAGGCATAATAGGGTGTTTATAGGTGATACCCCACATGAATCATCATATAATTCCCATACATTCATCTATCCAAGTACTTCATAAAACCAGGAGACAGTCATTCATGTATCTTTCAAGTAGATGTAGAGAACTCAAAAGAAAATTCCAGAATCCACGAATTGAAGGTGACTATCCAACCGGTTTTACCGTTCTCTTAGTCTCTCTTTCTAGTCCCTCTTTCATGGCTGCTGTTTTTGGATATGTGAATTTGTCGACTTATTGCCTAAAGCTCGTGGTGAAAATAAATCACTAGGTGCTAGTTTTTGTTATAAAATACTAATAATTGAGTGGTAGAGATCAACGGTACTAAACACTAATTATTAGGAAGCTAGCATGAGTTACAAACTGCTCATGATCAGTAGTAGTTCCTTGCACTTTACTGCTATACTCTTCTTTTGAATAAAGTCGAAACTAGAGTCTGCAAATTTCCACATGTACCTTTCTCTTTCTCTTTGCTTTATCTTATCTTAATTCTTATCTATCAGTTTTTGATGGGCATAAAAGACTAACCTTTCTTCTGTTCTTGACATTCTCTTAAAATTCGACTAAAACTTATTATTTCCGTTCTTGTTTCCAGCATTTTCTGGGATGCTATTCTTTCAAGAGCAAAACACTCCAAGATGAATGCAGCCCAGAAGGTTTATGCAGAGCTGCCATGTACGCTTTGCACGTGAAGGAAGAACTCGAGTCATGGCCCGAAAAAAGCCACCGCGAAAGAAGTTGGCTGAGTATTACGGAAGCTTCCGGATGCTGCAGACATGTTTGGATGAGAGAGGCTCTTGAAGAAGGTTTCTTGAAGTGGTATGATGATGGTATGCTCACTACTTTGCCCAGCAAGGACTTCCCTATTTCTTCATCGGATTAGCTGATCGAAATTTCTTTTAGAACTTTCTAGAATGGTACCACCATCAAAACTGATTCTTGGTACCAGTTTCATTTTAGTCTCTATTTTCTCTTTTGAGACTAGGAATTGAGAGCGATTAAGCTAATCATTTTGCTGTTTATGTACTGCTTATATTGTTTGGCAAATACCTTGTTTTTGGTTCTTTGGATTCGTCTACATTTTGAAAATAGTTGGAAAGATGCATTCTTCTCTCTCTCATTCTCTCTAGATCTTTTAATCTTCTGTAACGTGAAGAAAGAAATAATCATACACAGTTCACAGTTGTATATTTACACCAAATCTCCAAAGCTACATGCATTATTCAGAATTTTTTTTTATAAATTTTATTATTTCATTTTTTTATCTGAGGGAACCACCGTTTTATGAAGGTAATTTTATTTAGACTTTTGATTTCTTGATTTAATTTTAAGGAAAAATTATCCCAAAATACACAATCTTTTGTCAAACTCCAGTTTTACACACGAGCTTTAAAATATGTCTGTAAATACATAATCTTTTAATTGTTTCTTATTTTGCACACGATATCGATTTTTCCCCCCCCCTAATTTCATCAGATTTCGTGCTGAAATGGAAGTCGGAAGTTGCATCTGTTGAAAATTACTTCCTCCGGCTCAAGATTCGTGACACCTTTCTTTTTCTTCTTTTCGGCACGTATTTCCACGTTTCTCGATAGTGGGTTTTAAAATAAATTTTTGAAGTATTTTTTCGTTTACGGGATACTATAAATGTTCGGTAACCGAACCGAAAATAGGGGAAAATCAAGAACCGGGACCAGACCTTAATTTTTAATTCGGGTAACCGGAACCGAACCGAAGTTATTCGGTTCGGTTCCGGTTACCCGAAATGGAACCGAATTTATTATAAAAACACAAGCAACATTCATCCATCTAAACTAATAAAAATAATATAAATTAAAAATAAGAAATTGTATTATAAAATAATAAAAATTAATATAAGGGATTTGCAATTGGGGGATTTGTAAAAATCAACAAAGCAACATTCATCCATCTAAACTAATAAATATAATAAAAATTAAAATAAGAGATTTGTATTATAAAATAATAAAAAATAATAATAAGGGGTTTGCATTGGGGGATTTAGGAATTAGGGATTTGTATTATAAAATAAAAAAATTAAAAATAAGTATTTACTATTTCGGTTCTTCGGTTGGAACCAACGGTTCCGGTTAGAACCGAAGACCGAATATTCTAAAATAGGAACCGAGGACCGGACCGAAGACCGAATTTTCGGTTCTCGGGTACCCGGAACCGAACCGTTTCGGTTCCGGTTCGGTTCGGTTAACCCGAGAACCGAGAACCATTTAGACAGCCCTAGAGATGCGTGGAAATGTGTGCCGAAAAGAAGGAAAGAAAGTGTCACGAATCTTGAGCCGGGGGAGTATATCATTATATATGTGAGGAAACTACAAAACCACTAATCGTTCGACAAAATCCGACTTCCCAATTTAACAACAAAATCTGACGAAATAGGGAAAAAATCAACCACGTGTGCAAAATCCAAACAATTAAAAGGTTATGTATTTAACGACATATTTTACAGCTCGTATGCGCGCAAATCAGAATTTAACGAAACAATGTTATATATTTTGGGCAATTATCCTAATTCCTATGGAAAAACAATATTAAAAATCATGTCAAACAACTATTATGTATGTAGAACTATCAAAGCCAGTTTAATTTAATTCAATTTAAACTTTCATAAGACGCAACTGTGATTATTCAAAAAAGAAAAATACACAATTGTGTATACTCAGATATCACTTATTAATTTCTACTGATTATTCACACCGACTATTCGAGTTTGCTTGGATGATAAATTTAGGAGAGGTGAATATTCGCTCTCATAATACTACCTCCATCCCACTATATTTGGTCACTTTCATTTGATTGACATTTCGCGCACGCATTTCCACCGAAACCTAGTACGAGTTTTAAAATATAATTTTGAAGTATCGTTTTTTTTACGGGATACTATGACACTCATAGTATCCCGTAAAAAAAACGATACTTCAAAATTATATTTTAAAACTCGTACTAGGTTTCGGTGGAAATACGTGCGCGAAATGTCAATCAAATGAAAGTGGCCAAATATAGTGGGATGGAGGTAGTAAATGGGCAAGAAAAAGATATAAATTAAAGAAGAAAAAAGGCATACATTTAACCTGGACTTTTTAACAAAGATTCTTTGCCTGCGCAGAATCAACCCTAAACCTATCAAAAGTTCATGCACCTTCATCAACAAAACTCAATTTATTTTTAATTTTTTTTTTTGCAATAAATATAAAATTGTACTGATAGAAAAGGATGTACAAAGTCATGTCACCATCAAAAGCTTTATGTGTATACAAATATAGAAATGGTTACAGACACCCATTTATAGCTACTTCAAAATTTATATATACACCCATTTATAGCTACTTCAAAATTTATATATAGCCTATATCTATACTGCACTCCTATCTTCACATATTATATGTACTTATTATATTTAGCGAATGATTAATTATTGTATTTTAAATTAAAGAAACTAATACTATATCTAGCTACTGCATCCGACTGTAAATAATATATATACATGCACGCACGATGACTGTTTTTTTTAATGTATAATAGTATGTGTTTATGTATATATAAGCAAATCTGAGTATCTTAGCTTGAACCATAGTATGGCAGCAAACAAGAAACAATCTGCATTGACAATATATTATACAACGATGATTTATATTCATATATATGTATATACATTGCTCTTCTTTTTGATTTTGCAATCAAATATCTTTATCTTGACCAATTTTCCACTTCCAATCAAGAAATTAGATATGCAAAATTGATCACCGCTGCTGCACTAATTATTTGTGGTACTCACGAAAACACTCGGAGATAAATATAATTAAAAATAAATAAATGTACTTTGGTAGTTTGGACTTGCAATTGGTAGAATAATACTAATATTGTTTTTGTCATTTCTTGGAATTTTGGATTAATAAGAGCTAGCTAATTAATTAAATAGACCGATAACATAACCTTAACCTGCTATGAAGATAGTTTCCAAATCTTGACAACGAGGGTGATTCGAGTCATCTCAGATGCGTATGTGAAAAAAAAAAAAAAAAAAGGTAGTTTCCAAATCTTCAACATTTTAACAAGACAAACCTAATAATAATTCTTGAAAACCAATTACAATTTCTCAAACTGGACTCTCTCTCTCTCTCATACACTGACCTAGTAATCTTCCAAAGCTCTAATGAAAAGCTAGGATTCCAAAACAATACAAAGCAACAAGTTTGCTCAAATGAAGAAATAACATCAACAAATACTAATTCAGACATAAAATTCACTAAAAAATCATACCTAATTAATTCACACAGCTCCTAGCCTCTTGAACACATCAACATCTTCATCATTCCACAATCTACAATTTTCCAACCCTAGAAAACTCTCCATCATCTCCGCCCCACAAAACCCATCATCCTCGTAGGGATCCGCCGACGTCGCTTTCATCTCCGCCGCCGCCGCCGCCGCTCCGCCGCCCACTTCGGCCGCTGCATGGACACTGCCCTCCGACGCCGCTTCGGCGGCGCCGGGGGAGGCGCTGTCGGCCGCCGCGAAGCGGGAGATGTCCGAAACGTCGGCGTCCTGGCCTGTGAGCTCCTGCACCAGCGCCCGGAACTCCGAGGCGGTGGCGGTGAACTTCATAGGGTTTGTGATGTACACCACCTTCAGCGGCAGCTGCTTCTTCTTGTTCTTGCTTTGCTTTTTTGCTTTTCTTGGTGTTGATGTGAGCGTTGTTTGATGCTCCATGCTCCTTTTAGAGCTTCAATTCTTACAAGGGCTTTCTCTAAATCATGCGAGGAAGGGAGAAAATGGGGGAGCTTTATCTTAGTAGTGACAGTGAGGAGGAAATATAATGGAAGGTTTTAGAGAGAGAGAGAGAGAGAGTGAGTTGAGAGTTCTTTGTTGATAAAGCTGGAAAGCTAATGAGCCAATAAATGGAAGCAGAAATTGATGGTTCCACCTCTCGCGTGCAATAGGAAAGCGAGTGTGCGATAAAATTCGATTTTTCTTTTTCTTTTTCGATTGCAAATTAAATCGTATATTATATTCAATAAAAAAAAAGTAAAATTCAAGGGTATGAAAATTAAAAGTGAGTTCAATTTGAACGTGTTTAAACATAGGTATATGAATAAATAAAATAAAATCTGGGACACATTTATTATGGATAGAAATGACGTGTAATATTATGTTTAGGGGATGGATGATTAGATTATTAATTTGTAATTAAATAGTTAAAATGTTAAAATAATGTATTTTGAATTGAATTGACACCGACGCGGCACGTGGGAGGAGGAGGGGGTGGGTTCAGTTGACTATATATTTCGGGTATATACTCCCTCCATTTTTTATTAATTGATGTTTTGGCGTTGTGCACAAGTAGTATATTTTTCTAATATATTTTCTATATATATAGGGTATTAAATATACTAAATATACTACTTCCATCATTGTAATTAGTAGTCACATTTTCTTGCCATAATTTTAAGTTAGAAACGATCTGCTCACCGTTAACACATCAAGTGTATTCACGATTAATGTAACAGTGTCACGTTAATAATTTATTTATTTACAATTTAAATTTTTATAGTTTTATTTTTTTATAAAGTTATTTTTAAGATACATAAATTATTTTTCTATTCTAATTTCTCTCTCACACTCTCTTGTTCCAAATGATTATATACTTACTTATTATGAGACTATATATATGATTTTATAATGATTTAATTCGGATTGAAAATATGTGTATTTTGCTAGCTCGGTCTTTAAGGAAATTGCATTTTTTAGCCAAACGAATGAACGATTTTGTTTCTAGTTCTTAAATTCGCTTCAATTATATAAGGCCTCTAAAGTCTAACAAGAGCCACATTATTGTATCAACTGTCAACTATTCACATATATATATTTATCAAAAGGTACGATCTTGCAGCTGGGCTCATGCTTTTACTACCCAAAATGAGTGAGTTATGATTGATTGAAACTACATATATGTACATATTGAGATTTGAGAGTACTTGGTAATTTGATCAAAAGTAGAAAAAAAACATTTTTTATAGGATAAATTAGAGCCTTTTTTGTAGGATAAATTAATAATCCTAGTTAATGATTTTAAAATTGTCCTAAATATATTATATTGTTGAAGAAAAAAAATATGGAGAAAAAATTCACATCAAGGGAATTGACTTGATTTTTATATGAATAAGAAAATAGATGAGTGTAAATTATACGGAGAAGTGTGATTTTTTTTTTGTTTTACCCAAAAAAGAGAGAAAATTTGTATACGAAGGATCCGTTTGGTAGCCGATAAAAGACTAGATAAGTATGTTTATCTCGATTTATACAGTGTTTGGTATCCGAGAAATATAATCTCAACGGCCCGCGAAATTGCTTAGGCCCGGACTAAATTCACTGTTACACTTGCATATACTATCCCGCCTCTACCCCGTCATAAGTCGTGATAAGTATTGTTCAATTTTAATTATCAATTTTTATTTCAATTTTAATTATCAATTTTTTATTTTCAATTTTAATTATCAATTTTTTAATTTTAATTATCAATTTTTTATTTTCAATTTTAATTCTCAATTTTTTATTTTCAATTTTAATTATCAATTTTTTATTTTTATTTTAATTATCAATTTTCAATTTTGACAAGATTTTCAATTTTAATTATCAATTTTTTATTTTCAATTTTGTTCTTTTTATTTGCAAAATACAAGAAAATATATATACATATATATATATTGTTTTTATAAATTTTAATTTTATAAATACAAAAAAAAATATTGTTTTTAATTCAATATATCTATGTTTGTACCAAACACACAATATATTTTTCTTATCCCAACTTATCATACTTTTTTTTATCTCAACTTATCACACATTTTCTTATCTACCATTTTCTCGGTATTGCTTCCAAACGGCCCGAAGAGTACTCCCTCCGTCCCCTTCTACTTGAGCCCGGTAGAGTGGACACGTATATTAAGATAGTAATAATACTTTGTCAATTATAATTATTAAATTGTTTTATTAAATTTTAAAAAATAGAAAATTGGAATAAATTCATATTTCCAAACTTAAAAACACTGTAATGAAACAAAATTCTTAATTAGTTCATTAACAGTTCCTTAATTACACTACTAATTGGGCCTAATTATTTTTATTTTAGGAAATAACTCAAATAGAGTGAGACGACCCAAAATGGAAATTGACTCAAGTAAAAGGGGACGAGGGAGTACTTTATAGTAATTGTTGCAAATGTAAATAGTTATAAAATGGCGGCACTTTCAAACCCACGCGCCGTGAAGGGCTGACTCTATATTTGCCACGTGGCGCTAGCTAACAGGATGTGCATGAAAAGGTGATGTCACGAGATACGAGTTAAATGACGTCGTTGACTCGCGTCGGCTTCTGCTTCACCATGATCCGGCCCGAGTTGATGTGATCGACACGTATTATTTGAATTGAATTGCATACAAATTTGATCACCAAAAACAAAGAACGAATAATGTTGGCAAAACAATTATTTTTAATAATACTTTATAATAAAAATAAATTTAGTATCAATTTTCTTCATAAAATATAGTAAAGTGTCGATAATGAAAAATAAACTTTCAAATTCAAAGAAAAATCACATTAATTAATAATTTGTTTTTAAGAGAAAATTATCCTTATGAATATAAAAGAAAATTATTGGACATATTTGTAGTTTTTTGATTTATTTTTGTTATAAATATTTGGATTTTTTTAGAAGAATAGTTCAATCAAGTATTTCAGGATTTCAATTTTCACCAAAACTAAACCAAAGTTTTTTGTCCGGTTGAGTTTCACTTTCTTATTACTCTCTCTGTCTCACTTTAGTAGTTGTTTAGTATATTGGGTTGTCCCAGTTCAGTAGTCTTGTTCCCTAAAATAGAAAAAATTAGCATATTAATCATCCCATCATCTACTCACCTTTCAGCACGTATCTCAATATAATTTAAATTTTAAAAGTTTAAACTACCATAACTTGCTTGTTTGTTCTTCGAATTTTACGATTTTTATACCAAATTAAAAGTCTCTATTTTTAAAATAATGAAATTTGCATTAACATATCAAACAATACACTTTATCTCGATACACACTCTCTTAAAATCTCGTGTCAAAAAGTAAAATGACTATTGAAGTGAGATGAATGGAGTATTTGGTTCGGTTTTTAGTGCCTTATGATAGAAAATTCAATTATATTGTTTAAAACAATTTAGTTCGATTAAGTAATCATGATCACTGTCAACGAAGCGCAACTCAGTTGGTAAGATGCATCCCCTCCAACCAAGAGGTCGGGGGTTCGAGATACCTCAGGTGTGTGTGTGTATGAGTAGGTGTTGTTTGCCTGATAAAAAAAAAGTAATCATGATCACTCTTAAATGTATGTAGTACACAATTTTACAATGTTCGAATCTTATAATCAATGTTTAAACGAATTAGTTTATTTTTCTCAAAAATATTTAAGATTTAATTAATTTGTATAGAATTGTTTTGGCCTCAATAATATATTTAAAATATTTATATATATTAAAGTGTTTTTGTTTTGTTTTGAAAACATATAAAAGACGTGATTTTTATATGATCTATACAAATCGTAGTGTATATATATATATATATATATATATATATATATATATATATATATTTATATATAGTTCATCTTGATGTAATTTACATATATTAAAGAATATGATTTGATAAAATAATAATAAAAAAGTAATATCGAAAACTATTTACGCAAGATGGTAATCACAGCATTAAATTGAACAAACTATTTACGAAACGAAAGTCATTATTAATGTGGAGAGATTGAATTTGTAATTGAAACTTACTTTAGATACTCTATTCTAAAAATACATATAAGGATATTCATGTAAATTTATTGTTTAAGGAATTATACAATGACTATTAAGCCCTCTTCATGGTCCAGCCTATAACGGTGGGGTGCATTAGCGTAGGCGCCAAAGACGGGCCTGCGCCTAATTATATCTACTCAATATATATTAAACAACGTTAAAAAAAATTCATGATTTTTCAATATAATTAATTGGCGTCAAGCCAACATTGCTAAACCTCCTGGACTGACGCCACCGACATGAGTGCGATTAATTCTTGCCGTATAAAAAACCGTCTGCAATTATCGGCGGCCCGGCACTTCTGGTCTAAGACGCCTTCTAGCCCAAGTCCCTTATTAAAACTCCTCGCCAGCCTAATTGGCCATTTAGCAAACTCTTAATTTATTCGATATTATCAATCAAAAAATATGCCAGAATTTGTTCACTAAGGAGAACGAAATGAGTAATAATTCGTCCTCCAGTTATTTGACCGTTCCGTTTTTTTGGATACTATATCATGAAAAAGATATTGTTTTTTTGGATCTATTCATGAAAAAGTATATTGTTCATTCTAAGCTTAGATTATTGATAATTAACAATTGTCAACTTCTTTCTATCTCCTACGTGATGTCTGGCCAAATAACGAAATGAGCCAAATGGTTTGAGACCATTTAGAAAACGTGGTCAAATGAACTGAGACGGGAGTATATGCCAATTAATTAATTACTTATTGAAAAAAAAAAAAGTTACACGTCCAATTTAATCTTCCTACATATTGTATCTTACAAGATTTAAATACATTGATAACTAATTCCTCTTGTCTTAAGAATTTCGCCCATAAAATTATTTTTGCACTCTTTAACAATGCTGCTTCCTGATCGATCGTGGATTTTGGAGTGTTTTTATGATGATGAGATTTATAGAAAAGTTAAGAACACAAGAATTTACGTGGTTCGATCTGTGGGTAGATCTACGTCCACGGAGGAAAAGAGGATGTTTATATTGAAGTCTCTCTTGCTAGTAAAAAATACAGTCCCCCCTCTTATCTTACAAGATAGCTCTATTTATAGAGAATTGAGGTCACGGGTGATTCATGGATGCTGCTCTCGCATGTCCGTCCGTACTCTGATCATCGCGGGTGGTTGAGAAATCGTGGGGCAGTTGGCTGACTTTGTTGACTCGTTATTGAGCTTCAATCTGGGTGGGCCGAGCTGATCTTGGGCCTCTGGGCCACATCCTATCACATCCCCCCCCAAAAGGTCGGAGAAGCGAGGTCATTGTAGAGAGGTGTAAATTGCCCCATGGGATTTCGACGAAGTTGAAACTGCACACCGCCTCATTTTGACGAGGTCGAGCTTGAATTGCATTGCCCCGTCGAAAATAAGATTTTGACGAAGCCGAACTTCATACCGCCTCGTTTTGACGAGGTCGAGCTCGAATTGCATTACCCCGTCGAAAATAAGATTTTGACGAAGTCGAACTGCATACCGCCTCGTTTTGACGAGGTCGAGCTTGAATAGTCGTGATATAAAAAGGCACGACTGTTGGTGTCAGGGTAGGTAGGATACGTGTCGCTTTGAGCAGGCGGAGAGGCGGGATTTGAAAAGGCGTGCCTTTGCTTATAAAAGCTTCCAGTGTACGCTAAAAAATATTTTTCCCCCTCAATCGTTTCAATTGTCAGCGAGAGAGAAAACCCTAGACCCAAAATTCTGCAACCGCCGCCGTCCCGTTCAATTTCCTGGTGATTTGTAGTCGGAAAAAGACTTTGACAAGTAAGTACTTTCCTTGTAATGGATTCTTCTTCTTTTCCCCAAGTAGATACTGGTAGGGCTAGCGCACAGATTTCGCCCTCGCCGTCTAGGGTTTTTCCGGCGAGGGTTTGGTTAAATGTACATACACGCACGCTAGTTCCGCCGTCGTTTCGAGAAATCAAATTCCCGCCGGTGGTCGGGTCTAGTGCCTCACTGGCATGTGCCTCGACCATGTCTGTGTCTCATATGCAGGACTTGGCTCGACGTTTTTTGTTTCCTGAGTCAGTGGAGCTGCTCCTGCCTCGTGATGTCGATAGGGGTAGTTCGCCTCCCGTAGGTTTTTTTACCGTTTATGAAGACTATCTTCATTTTGGTCTTCGTTTTCCTTTAAATCGTTTTTTTGCCGAGCTCTTAGAAGAGCTCCAACTGTCGTTAGGTCAGTTGCAACCTCCTTCCATCAAGCAGGTCGTTGGTTTTTGTTTCGAGGTCAGCCGCCGTGGTGGTACGCCTACTGTGGATTCTTTCCTTAGGTTTTTTAGACCTAAGCTTGGTCCGACGGGGTGGGCTTACCTTTCCCCTATTAGTAGGTTCAAGTTAGGGACTCCTACTAAGGTGACGAACTGGCAGAAGAAATTCTTCTTTTGTCGGTGTGAAGGCGTGCCATTGTACCCTTGGACCACGACCAAGTTCGTACTTCGAGACACTGGGAAACCAACCGGTGAGCTTGAAACGAGCTTGGTGAACCTCGGCCTCATTGAGAGGGATTATGCCGAGGCCGAGCTCGCAAATCACGGGTTAAGCCCATATAACTCCGTGTCCGATGTGGACTTGGGTGAGGCTCTGCTTCACTGATTTGTGTCCTGTGGTCTCTTTCATTTTTACTGATGTAAATCTTTTTTTTTTTCTTTGTAGTGGACGCTCAAGCTATCCAGGCTGCTCTTCAGAACAAGAACAAGAGGAAGAGGCAGAAGCCTTCTGCTTCGGTGGTGGAGAAGACGACTTCGGCGACGTCGTCGGAGAGGACAACCGACCTTGGAAGGTCGGTATCCGTGAGCTCGCAGTTGGACGCTCCCGTCCGAAGCTCCTCTCCCCTGCAGCTGGTGGGCCAACGACCTCGACGAACTTTACTCTCGTTGGATGACGAAGTGACGGTCGTCGAGAGTGGCCCGACCTCGGGCCAAATGCATGCACGGGAGATGTCATTTCCGAGGTAAGCGTGAAACTAGAAGTATTTGTATATGGTGATTTGTACCTTCTACTAAAATCTTGTCCCTTGGTTTTGTGTTTTAGGAGGCCGAGGCGGCTTTAGATGGGCTGCAGGGCTTGGCGAACTTCATTAGAAGTGGAGTTGCCAAGTTCCAGACAAAGGCTGCCGAGGCTGCGGCGGTGGAAGATCGGCTAACGGCTAAGATCTCTGTCGCCGAAGCCGCGGCACAGGCAGCAGCGGACAGGGAGGCGACAGCTTTGGCTGTCGCCGAAGAGGAGAAGAAGAAGGTTGCCGATCTTGAGGCAGAAGTGGGTCGGCTGAGGACCCAAGTAGCCGGGGTGGTAGCTGGCCAGGGAGGCGTGTTCCGCGCGTTGGTGGAACGATTCGTCCGGTCTACCCACTTTTCCCGGATGGTTGTTCAGCTGGTGACTGCCATGAGCACCCCGGTTGTCTCAGCGGTGATCGATGATATCGCCAAGGACATCCCGGACTTGGACAAAACCAAGTACGGGTATGCTACCATGACGGAGGAGGAGACACTGCGAGACTTCGCCGAGGTGCTTCTGGAGCATACCTCTTCCATTCCGGTTGTCGAGCGGCTCTCCGCACAGAGGAGTCTGCTAAATGAAGATGTCATTCGGCGGTGTCCTGTTGACAGGTACGAGCTCCTGGAGACGGTCATTGCCGATTTGCTGAAGACGCCGGTTGGGGAGGGGACCACCGAGGAGCCAGCTCGCGATGACCCCACGGAACCCGAGGTTGAACCAGAGGTCGGCCTAGAAGGAGAAAATCGTGATGGAGTCAATTGACACTTTTCACGATTTTTGGCTTCTTTACCCCTCTCCCTTTTCTTTTTTTTGTAGCCTTGTACTTCGTCACCATTAGGGTGGCGTTTCATTTGCCGTGTTCGGCTATAAATAAAAAAGGCTCTCTGTTAAACTTTGCTTGTATTTATTCTGTAGCCTGCCCCTGAGTTTTATGATGCTTCCCACCTTGTTAAAGAAATATCCGAGCTTCGCCGAGCTGTAGAAGTAGCCGAGCTCGATGCTTCGGGCTGGAAGAAGCGAGCTGATAACATCGAGATCGAGGCTGAGGTGAAACTTCGGGCCGCTCAGGAAAAACTTGATGAGATGCATGCCAGATATATGGAGCTTGAAGACCAGTACCAACGAGCTCGGGACGACATCAAGACTTGCAAAGAGATCGTCGAGGAGCATATGGAGTACGAGACCATAATTCACCGAGCTAGGGGGATCCACGATTTCCGAGACTTACGATAAGGTCAAGGAGCTCCAGGCCCGATGCCGAAGTTACAGGGAGCAATATGGGAATGAATCCTGGCAGGTTAGAGGTGAGTTTGAAGAGCTCATTCGTGTGGCGAGCATTTATGAGACAGTCCTTGATCGCTTTCCGAAGTTGAAGCGGCGTCTGTCTTTAGAGGCTGGTTCTGCGACTTCAATTTCTTCCGATCCGGATCCGAGGTTGCTCGACCGTACTTCTAGAGAATTTTTGGAAGGTGAATCTTCGAGGTCTGCTGACCCGGACCCGAAGATTGTGACACGTCATTCTCGAGAAATTTATAGTCAAGAGCGGCGATCGGCGTCGGGACGGGGTCGGGGTCGGGCGAGCCAGAATGTCCGAGGTAGAGGCCGAAGTTCGGCTTCTGGACGGGGTCGGGGCAGGTTTAGTATAGACGATGTTTTGAACTTTAATTCCGGCAGGGATTTTGCTAGAGATTGGCTTAGCTTTAGTAAGCCAAAGCCTCCGGGTTCCTCGTCTTCTTAATGTAACAATTGTACATTTATTTCTATTCAAATAAAACATAAATTTTTTGTATTTGTGTTTAAGCTTTCTATCCTTGCCTTTAACCAAGGCAAGTTCCCTTGTTTTCAACGAAGGCAGCTTTCTCATAGTCACTTCGTCTTGTGATGGAGTTTCGGCTTTCGGTCGACCACTTCGTCCAGAGATGAAGTTTGGGCTTTTTAGGTAGCCACTTCGTCTAACGATGAAGTTTAGGCTTTCAGTTAGCCACTTCGTCCGAAGGCGGAGTTTAGGCTTTTTAGGTGGCCACTTCTAACGACGAAGTTTAGGCTTTCTAGGTGGCCACTTCGTCTAACGACGAAGTTTAGGCTTTCTAGGTAGTCACTTCGTCTAACGACGAAGTTTAGGCTTTCAGTTAGCCACTTCGTCCGAAGGCGAAGTTTAGGCTTTTTAGGTGGCTACTTCTTCTAACGACGAAGTTTAGGCTTTCTAGGTAGCCACTTCGTCTAACGACGAAGTTTAGGCTTTCTAGGTGGCCACTTCGTCTAACGACGAAGTTTAGGGTTTCTAGGTAGCCACTTCGTCTAACGACGAAGTTTAGGCTTTCAGTTAGCCACTTCGTCCGAAGACGAAGTCTAGGCCTTTTGGTTCCTTATTTGTCGAATTTATCGATAGGGGTGGTCCCCTTACGCGCGTTTAGGTGTTACTCTGAGGCGGAGTTTATTTGCGTATCCTCGTCAGGATTTTAAAATCGAGATACTTAGTATAAACGAGAGAGAGAGAGAGATGCAAAATGCATGCAAATTATTTAAACGAAAAAAAAAGTTTTACGAAGTCAA
>CM038112.1:2104694-2173486 GCA_001642375.2 Mentha longifolia
CGACGAACTTACGAAAATCCTGCTCGTGGAGGTCCAGGTACGCCTTCAGTGCGTCTCCAAGCTCGGGCTGGAGTTCGGTGTTGCCGCGTCGGCTGCCACCTTGGTTGGGCCCATCGCTGCTAGCTGAATCTCCAGACGGAACATCCTCCAGGTGGCCTTCAGGAGTTCGGCGAATGGGTTGTTGGTCACGTCGGATTTGGGAAGCAGTTTTCTGGGCTTGACTAACGTCACCCTCTTCCTCATTGACTGGAGTGTAAGGCGGATTGGTGAAGGGGTCAGCTTGCTTCTGTTTTGCTTTGGCGGCGGCGGCGGACAGTGGTGGCGGATCGGGTTGGTCTCACCATCGTATCTTTACTCAAAACGCGCTGATCGGTTTCACAGAATTTCGTTTCCCACAGACGGCGCCAGTGATCGATCGTGGATTTTGGAGTGTTTTTATGATGGTGAGATTTATAGAAAAGTTAAGAACACAAGAATTTACGTGGTTCGATCTGTGGGTAGATCTACGTCCACGAAGGAAAAGAGGATGTTTATATTGAAGTCTCTCTTGCTAGTAAAAAATACAGTCCCCCCTCTTATCTTACAAGATAGCTCTATTTATAGAGAATTGAGGTCACGGGTGATTCATGGATGCTGCTCTCGCATGTCCGTCCGTACTCTGATCATCGCGGGTGGTTGAGAAATCGTGGGGCAGTTGGCTGACTTTGTTGACTCGTTATTGGGCTTCAATCTAGGTGGGCCGAGCTGATCTTGGGCCTCTGGGCCACATCCTATCACTTCCTTTGTAAGTTCACTATATGCGTGCCGACACCTATAATATTTAAATATAAAAAATAAATCATTATTATCAACTTAACTTGAAGATCATAAATGTGTATTGTCAGTATATATCTATGTGTGTGTTGTACGTGGAGTCGCCTTAGCCAAGTCCCAAGAGAGAAACCCCATAATTATTTTTCTTTTGAAAGTTTTAATTTACAAGGTATAATATGTGTATCTTCTCCCACGTTTTTTAACTTACTATTATCGGATTATAATCGATTAATGTGGGAGATGGATGGACTATAGTATATATTTTCTCCCACGTTTTTTTATATTTTATATCTTTAAGAAGAGATTTAAGGAGTATATCCCATCAACTATAGTCCATAATAATTTCTTCACCCATAAAGATTCCAAGCAGCCCTACAAGCAATAAACTTATTGTTCCCGTCATATCAACATGATTCAGAAAATATTTATTATTTCAACCTCCAATTTTTTTGAATTTTGCATTTCAATGGTCCTAAATTTTTAATCAGTCGTGTATGTGTGCTGGTCTAACGGTAAAATGTTAATATATGATCAAAGGTTTCGAGTTCGAATCATCCGTAGTGTGATCTTTAAATTTTTATGCTTATTTTACCTTTACCGTGAAGAACACCATACAACTAAGATTCGGAGTACATAAATACATAATGCAATAATAATAATAATAATAATAATAATAATAATAATAATAATAATAATAATAATAATAATAAGCTGCCTTATTTTGTGTGACAATTTGTCTAAGTTCAAACAAATGAAGCAAAATATAATTAAAAAAAAAAAAAAAGATTTAGAGGTTTTTAGAGGTCCATCACCATAATTAGTGGTAGGAGAAGAATTCAAGAATGCGGAGGCCACTTGGTGAATGCAAATAGAGGAAGTTAGGACCATTACAATAATAGTGGAATACCCTTTTTCATAGGCAAAATTAACTGTCGTTTAATACTGTCGTTTCATCCTTGTTTGCGTCTAGTGAAAAAATGGGCCTATCTCTCTCTCTACATCTTGGTTTAAGACAAACTCCTTTTGATATTTTTTTATTCAATCAATTCGAATTCTAAACTAAAAGGTTCATATTTTAAAATATTTATCTCGATCTAAATCTGCTAATTATGTTACTTCAGTTATGACAGTCGCTTTACCAACTAAGACATCAGGGCTATAAGGTTGTTTATGAGTAGGTAAGTATCTAAATAACTTTGGTATATATTTGAGGTATAAAATAATGAATGTAACGCTCCATTTTTGCTGAGACGCAGAGAATATATATTCACATAGTACTCCATTTATCTCATTGATAATGAGCATTTTTTATTTAAGTAAAATTTATTCTGACAACAAAAAAATTTATTATTAACGTGGTGGAGGGAATATATTTTAGGAGTATTATGGAATATATGTTTAATTATGTAGAATTGATGTAGTGGGAGTTTGGATTTGATTAATTGTTATGCCAGTGGAGTAAGGTAGCTAGGCAGATAATAATGCCATGATGAGGAAACTGGCAGAAGTACAATTATAGTGAAATAAGAGAGGAATAGTTTTAAATTCACATATGTCATTAGGCATAATTAATACTATCAATATTTATTTTTTCTTCATGCACCAACAATTATTATTATTATTATTATTATTAATCAAACTTTCACCTGAGAAATATTACTTATGTAATGTGGTTCTAGTATGAAATTTTTACCATGCTTTTCCTGCAAATGAAATAATTTAATACATATAAAGCATCAAATACGAATTCAGTGGCTGAACTTGACGAAACATCAACTGCAATTCAATGTGGTACCTTCACAGAACAGTTTACTTGAAATTAAATCAAATATAAGCCACACAAAATGTAATAATACTCATTGTATGGTCTAGTCATGTACGCAATGACAAGAATTACAATGATCCCAATTTCCAAACTGTCAAAATAAAAGATAATTTCATAACAGTAAGCTCACGGTCACAACGTTAACACTTGCTCAAGCTAAGCTCGATTAGTCATACGAAATGTAACCTATATAATGATTGAGAAATCGAGCATTATCGACCAAAACTATCAACATCAAAGTATGCCTAAGTTGAGCATGTTAAAGATCATAGTATTTATGTTATAGTAGTATATAACTTTCTGCTGGTTATTGATCTTCACTAAAATTGATAAAGAAATCTCACTACCAAATATTCCTTTGTTACGTTCGTTTTATACACAGATATGAGAAACTAATGTTCATGTTTGATGCGTGCCTTTATAATACCAGGAAGAGGAGGTGAGGTGGGAGGCCTACCAGAAATGCTCGATTGTGAAGAACGAAGCAGTCGAAGTTGGTTAACATTTGGCATGCTCGAGCTTCCACCTCCATCAGCTCTTGTTTTTCCGGACAATTTCATTGCCTTGAGACAGTAATTATCATCATGTAGCTCAAAAGGAGTGCTGCAATTTCATCAAATTAATTCTTTACGTTAGAAATACTGCTATTGAGTACATATAGTTTTCATCTTCATACCAAAACTGTATGTAAATCTAAATAGCTAGGTACATACAGATGGGAAGAGCACTTTTTTCTCTACCTGTATTTTGACAACAATGGCAACATATATTAGAAAAACTCGCTTACCTACTAAAATCAAAATGAACCAACTGCATATCTTCCGATATTTCGATCTCCACGGTAGCATGAGGACGAGTCTACATGTCAGAAATTTGATAATGAGGATTATGTTATGAATTCCAAAAAATACATCAAACGGAAGGTTCATTGACGCTTGAATGAATTCCGAAAAAAATGTACCTTAGTTCTTAGAGAGGATTCAAATCATATGTGTGTGTGTGTGTGTGTGTGAGAAAGATCTTCATAGAAGACATAGTAAGAGTACCAGTACCTGCACTAAAATAAAAGGCAATGCCACGCCACCACTAGGTGCATTTCCTGAGCCATACTGTTTCTCATTGCGCTGTGCGAGATTTTGGAGACCAACGTACTGCAGCAAAATACAGGAATGAGACGGTAAGAATGTAACGTTTTCCAAACTCAGAAAGCAGATAGTACTCTCATACTTGTTGCTCCAGCTCTTCCAGATATGCTGCTTTCTTTTCAATTCTGTTTTTGAGTCCAGCACGTTCGGTCTACAATCAACAATACATTAACTTAAATGAATAAGTTGATAAAAGTTGTTAACATTTAAAACACTAACAGTTAGCTTCCTTATGATTGAAAAAAATGGAATACTTTTTATTTATTTATTTTTATTAGAAAAATGGATACTTAAAAGTCATGAAATATCAAAGCATAGTTGAAGGAACGAATAGATATCTAACCTTCAGTTCTTCAATATCATTCAAGTTAGTCCGAGGTAGACCCTTCCATTGTATTTCCTTTTTATCTTTGGAAATTATATCCATTGCCATTAGCACGTTTAACGCATCATACACTCTTCGGCGTATATTTTTCTCATCGAAATGTTGCTGGAAAACATTTATACAGTCAGCATTTATAGCTTTTAGGGCTTCACGTATATAAGCTGAGGATATGAGAAGTAAAGCAACTTAAAACCTGGCCGGGAGATCCAAGACTGTTATTATGATCTGCAAATTCATTGACAAGTTCATCCGCTACCTGCAAGGACCAGAGCAATGTCATATTTTAGATGGTAAAGATCAAAGTTCTCAACTTGCTGAAATAATTCAATAGCTAGGTAAGAATACTAAGATGCAAAGCAATGATTCATCATGATTCAGTAAATAAATGACGAAACAGATAAGGTTCCCAACATATAATTTTAAGCATATTGCTGGCCTTCATGGTTGCACCTTATGAAAATAAATACTCCCTACTACACTAAATGTTTTAGGAAAAACACAAGAAATAAAGATGAGCAAAATTCAGAGATATGATCTCAAGCAAAATAGGATTTAAGGAGTGATCTAACCTCATTATATGTCGTTCTCCCTTTACTTTCCACTTTCTCACACACTGTCCAGAAGAAGGGCAAAGGTTAGCAATTATATATGTAGCTCACATGAGAAATTTATTGAGCCAGGCAAACTGTATCAAGAAACCCCTTCATTATAATAAGTTGAAGTTACTTCTTCCATAGGACAAACCCAGGCCTCGTACTAAGAATGTAGCAACCACAACTTGGTAATGATGTCATAAATTGCTTATGGAGACATAGACATATGCATAGCCCAACTATTTATCAGTTTAAACTATCCTGCATCTGAGGTGACATTAGACTGTCCGAAAACTCTTTTTTAAGCATAAAGAATTTATCATTATGAACTTCATCTTAGCATGCAAACACTTCTATTTAACAAAGATGAAAGTACCACATATAACACATGCAACCTGAAACAAACAAAAGAGCATTGTTATTGCAATTTTTTTGATTTTACATAACGCCAGTTATCTCTTGTTGTCATGTCATGTCATGTCATGTCAACCTTTATAGAAGGAAACATGACATTCGTGGCATATACATTACAAATGCCTGTTCAGGGAAGTTCTTCTAAGACGGAAAGAAAAAATGCCGATCCAACTATTACAACTCAAGCCAAATCACAAGAAGCCTAATTAGGAAATGTTATAATTCACAGGAAGTGCTGTTCCACCAGAGCAGTATAGAAGATCATTATTTGTAGTACGCAAAACATAATATCACCCAATACCTGATAATGAGTCCTACTAGCAGATACATAGCCCGATGGAATACATTATAATGAAGTATGACATGTATTGATGGTTATCAAGCTTCCACACAAAATAACTTTGGTTGCAAAAGCACATGATGTTCCTTGTGCTCCTCTGCTCAAACTCAGTATTCAAAGGGGAAATAGAAGGCACTTAATGGAGTTTTAGCTAGATCTACCTAAATTCAATTATAATATAAAGGCCTCTAAGAGAGAGTATATATAGCATAGGCAACTATCACAAGAGAATAATTCAAATAAATGTTATGCAACTACTACATTAGCCATGACTCAAAATATTCTTTAACTGAAATTAAAAACTAAGAACATGAGGAAAGAAGAGAAATAAGCAAAAAACCTTTTAAGCTAAATTGACGGAGCCCTCGACCACTCTTATCACCTGCCACTGCACGCTGACCTCTCTTCTTCTTGGTATTGCTGGAAAAATGATAAGATTAGAAACAAACACTTTCATGGAGAAGACAGGGCATTTATCCATCAAGACTTTTGGAAGACTCGTGTAGGATCATAAATCAAAACACAAATAGTAATGATTTAAGAAATACCATCTAATACCCAAACCAAAGCTGATGCTTTCGCGACACAAAAAATCACTCGTTCGTGCAAGATCCGTCCCACTCACCACTTCCAATCACATCAATAACTTCAGTGGTACCAAGATTTAATCAAAATATTCTTGTACACTACCACTTTAAGCAATAACACATACACCCAAGCTCTATTTTCCCACAATTTTCATATGAGTGATCTGTGAAGTTGCAATTTACATGGAACCAATCCATCTACCACAGAGAAATAAATCAGCAGGGCAACGTATCCAATCATGTTAACTGGTTTTAATAATTTGGACTCTAAGTTCAGCTGCCTTAGACTACTTGTTCACTAGCAATATATCATAATCTTTCCGAAATCTCAGTCGTATAATTTCCATTATACCCATACCATGTTAATTGTTACCATTCTCCCCTGATGGGAACCACAAAAGCTATCAATATTTACTCATGTACATATATAGAACTTCCATGGTCAAATAAATCAAAAGTCAAAATCAAAGCCATCCCTAGCACAAACAAAACCAACAATCACAACAATTGCAAAAGGGGGAAAATATGTATTAAAAAAAAGTCTGAGAAGCTCACCCAGCTGGCTCTTGAGACCCAGCATCATCTCCTTGGACATCAATACTGTTTAACCGACTGACTTGGCTAACACTGACCGGAGTTGCGACGGCAGCCTCACTCCGGCCAGACGGCGAGCCCGCACTGCCGCTACTCGACATAGATTGGCCGGAAACAGTGGCTCCGCCACCACCTCTAACTCCTTTAGACAAGGCTGGTAGGTTCTTCTTCCCGCCTTCTAGAGGATTATTATCACTGCTACGATTCACCATTTTCACGGAAAACGCATAGAAGAAAAAAACCTAAACCCTGACGACAAATCCGGCAATTCCAACGGAATGAACAACACTCGGGTCGGAATTTGAGTGATCCTAGGTCCAAATACAGATTCAACAAAGAAAAACTACCAAAAATTACGAAATTTCTCGAAGAAATACAGAGAGGAATCGAGCCGTACAATCAGAACTAGCGCATGAATTTCTGTAGCATTCAACACCCACAATACCTCACGAAAATAAAAAAAATAAAAAAAAAAAAAAAAAGTTACAGCGCGGGTCAAAACCAGGTAAATTTCTTGATATATATATCAGATTCGGATTCTTTCGCGGTAAATTTCCGAAACACGTTACTGTTCAAAGAGTACGGGCAGCAGCGAAAGCGCGCGTCAGTTGTTGTTAAAAATATGTCAAAATATTCCTTTTAAATATTCTACAATTACTTAAATATCAGTTTTTTCAATAATAAAATTATGTCGTTTTGCAGGTTTGACGATGTCGTTTAGGATTGCACACTGAAATGACCACATAAAAAACCCACATAGCATCCTCTATTTCTTAATTTTTAGTATTTTTAATTTCTCGATTTTATGATTCAATCTAATTTTAAATTAATTGACTGATGTTCACCAATTCAATTAAAGTTTATTACTTTTTTTTAGTATTTAATTTCAATTTCCCTTAATAGAAAAAATACTTCAAATTTATATTTTAAAACTCGTACTAGATTTCGGTGGAAACGCGTGCCGAAAAAGTCAAAAAGCAAATGAGACTAGTTCAATGAGATGGAGGTAGTATATACCCTAATTAAATCAATAAATCATTGTTAATTAGAAAAAAAATCACACACATCGAAATTGAAAAAAAAAAATAATAATAATAATAATAATAATTTTGGTGCACGATAAGAAGACAGAGGATCCCGATTGTAGTTGGAAATAATTAAATACTAAGAAAAGATTGTGTTGTAAATTAAGAATTTTTCTTAAGAAAAGAATTGAGCTATCTCCATCAATAAGTCCAAAAAATGTATATATTATCATCAAAGTAAATATTTTGAGTTATTTATATATATATATATATATATATATATATATATATCAACAGGGGAACGCTCCAATGTCCACCATGGGCATACTTAATGTACCCACGGAGGACATGACAATATTATACTCCCTCCGGCTCAAGATTCGTGAGACCTTTCTTTTTGGCATTTTCGGCACGCATTTCCACGCTTCTCGTTGATGAGTTTTAAAATGAATTTTTGAGGTATTTTTCTTTTTACGGGATACTATGACACTTGTAGTATCCCGTAAAAGAAAAATACTTCAAAAATTTATTTTTAAACTCATCAACGAGAAGCGTAGAAATGCGTGCCGAAAATGCCAAAAAGAAAGGTCTCACGAATCTTGAGCCGGAGGGAGTATATAAGAAAATTAATTTAAATATATACCATAAAAACTAAATCCTACCAAAAAAAACCTAAACCCTACTAAAACAAATCGAACCCTAAATGGAAAATATTACTGACGTGGAGTATACTACTACATAAGCGGTGGGCACATTAAGTGTGTCAACGGTGGATAGGGGAGCATTTCTATATATCAACATAACATTGCATAGATAAATTCAAAATATACGCACAAAGTACGACTTTTTCCCCTTACTATGTGTTCGTGAAACATTCAAAATATAAATGTGATGATGTATAAAACATCATCAATTTCCTAAAGTTAGAAAAGGTTGAATTGAAGAATTGTCACAACCTCAAACAACCCTATTAATTAAGAAAGTCAATAATTACTCTAGCAAGTCGATGAGTCCGCATACAATATTTTTATATTAAATTGTTTTATATTTCGCACTTTTTTTATACATCAATTAGTATTTTTTATGACATTTTTAATATAATATTGCATAAATTAAAAGCATCCAATAATAAGTCAAACGCCTATGTTACTCACCACATCAGCAAAATCCACCTCTAGTAATTAGTATTAGTAGTTTTTTCTATCTTCCGACTCTAAATATCTTGAAAATTATCCAAAACTCTCAACTGCAAACTATATTGAATTAATGATATATAACAAAAATATTTTGCTTTTGAATGCAAGATTGTTTGTTTCTGGCTCATGGGAATTTCCTCTTGTATATCTTCAATTAAAAATTCCTCTATAAATAGATGCGTTCAAATACTATAATTTTCATCACTTACTACTTAGAAAAAAAAAATCCTTCTAATAAATCTTCAAAAGTTCATATAGTTTCTGAGAAAATGAGGACAGCAGCTTTAGTTCTCTTCTTCACCCTTCTTTCCCTTCTTCTCATCTCCTTCGTCGCAGGGAGCGAGTCGACTCAAGAGGAGAACAAAGGCGAGTTCAACTCACTGAAACGAGCTAACTCAGAAAAATGATCAAGTAATTAATATTTTATGAATTTTTGTGATGTTGAATTTAATTTGTTGGTGGCTTATGCAGGTGATGATGCAAATCAAGTAGCTGATGAGAAGTATTATGGCGGCGGCGGATGGGGTGGGCCCGGAGGCGGCTTGGGAGGAGGCGGTCGGGGCGGTGGATGGGGCGGAGGCGGTCGAGGTGGTGGTTGGGGAGGTGGTGGATGGGGAGGAGGCGGACGAGGTGGTGGATGGGGTGGCGGCGGACGTGGTGGTGGATGGGGTGGAGGCGGCGGAGGCTGCTATTATGGGAAGTGCGGAGGCGGGAGGTACTGCTGCTATAGTGCGCAGGAAGCATTAGCCTCCATGCAGAATGAAGCCAAGCCATGAAATAATACTCCATGACGTGTATTGTAACTTAAATTATATATATATATAAATAAATAAGTGGGGAGAAAATTAATCGGACTGTATACAATAAGAAAAATGGTTTTGCGCATTTCCTTTACCTGTACGTGTGACAATAATATACTGTAATAAAATATTACTTTTGCGATTTTTCCTTCGTGTTTTTTTGCTAAATATTTGCTTTAATTTGTCGACTTATTCCTCTATTTATTTTTTTATGCCGATGGAGTCTTCAACGTTAGTTGCTACATACTTCGACTATCCCAATCAACTTGACCTGTTTTTATTTAAAATGAATGGTATAAAATAATTAAACAGGTCAAGTCGAGTGGAACGGATGGAGTATATGACGCAATATTCGGTACTCCTATCTAGTTTTGGTGTAATCACCTGTTATGGATCTATGTTTTGGTGGTGTTTGTATGGATATTTAGTGTGGATTTAGTAATAAAAATGTAATCTTTATATTATGATATTGCATGTAACATAAAGTAGAAAGGGAGGCCGAGAGAGAGAAGAAATCAGGGAGGAAAACAGAATTCTCATTACTTAGGGTTGCTGAAAACCTACATGCAAGTATTTATATGGTCCCCTCTTGTACTAGATATTTCTAGACTTAAAATAAAGTAATAACATAATAATATGATGCCAAGCACACTTCTTCTTTTCAATCCACGATTCTCTCTTCTCCAAGGTAAGTAGAACACGCCTCTGCCAATGTACCATCTGGGCCCACAACACTTTTTTCTTTGACTACATTTCCTTCAACTCCCACTTTGACCAGATTTGCTGCAACTCCATCTTTCCCTTCACCGCTCTCTTCCATTATCATAACATCACCGTAAAAGAAAAAATACTTCAAAATTATATTTTAAAACTCATACTAAGTTTTGGTGGAAACGCGTGCCGAAAAAAGTCAAAAAATGAAATGAGACAATTAGGTGGGATGGAGGTAGTATGTGATTGTTATTTTAGATAAGAAGAAAAACATAAAATCGGAAAAATATAATACCAGATCATCTATATCGTTACTTAACAATATCGACATACATTGCTTTCTTGTGCCATATGGGTGAGAGGCCAAGCACTCCTAGCAGTTACTTTTTATCATTAATTTAAAATAATAATATAATAATTTAAGCTACTAATGAAATGACTGTTATCAAATTACAAAATTTTGGAATAATTCTCCTCACCATTGAACAAGATAATCTAGTCTAGTGAGTGATGATTTTCTCCTTTCAACGGGATTTGGGCCTATGAATTAGACTTCGGCCCATACATAATCGCAGTAAAAGCTTTCCTTGAAGCCATATTTGGGGATATAATTTAAGTGCATGTTTGGTAGTAGATGTGAGATAACACATTTAAATAGTAAAGCGTGATATAATACGGGTCAGCTCTACTGTTCAACTGAGTTTCCATATCATGGGGGTGGAGGTGTGATAAGAATTGGGGGAGGAATAGTGTTTTTAGAGCTTTTTAGAGCGGGCCGGGGCTAATATGTCGGGCCTTTAACTTTTTGAAATATGGAAACCAAACATGAGATTGAGTGTGATATCTTGGTCAACTCATGATATCACCCTTACCAAACATGCACTAAGTCTTAATAAATTAAATTGCGCCTTTTTGAAAAGGGGCATGTTGATTATACCCCATTTTAACAAATCATATGATTTATGCTCCTTATATTATTTTAATATATATATTTGAGTTTGTTTACCAATGCATCATGTTTAGTACTAATTTAATTAGCAAGAAATATTGCGCATGATACAAACTAAACCAAAAAATTAACTAAGCAATTATGAAATAATTAACTAAAAGTAACCTAATTAATTATAAAAGTAACCTAAGTTAATTATAATTAATTAAGTTACTTTTAGCCAAAAATTTATTAAATTAATTGTTAGTATGCCTTGAATCCGTAATGTTTGCCGCCAGCAAACGGGGGTATCGCTGTATTAGGCCCAATTTGTCATATTGACGATGGTATGCCGACGGTATGCTATGTTCCTGTATTAGGCCCAATTTGTCATATTGAGCCTAGCCCGTCTGGTGTACTCTATTTATATAGAAGTATAGCGAACAATCTTCTGTAACCTGTAGCCGTCATCTGAATAAAATTGTTCTCCGTTCTTGCCCGTGGACGTAGTCAACACAACGTTGGCGAACCACGTAACTCTGTGTCACTTTTACGCTTTCTGTTTGTTTCGATTTCACAATTACTCTATTCCGTTATAACATTAATATTAAGTAAAGAAAAATAAAAAACGTCACAAGAGGTGGGCGGTGGGCGGTGACGAGGAGCGGGCGGTGGAATGACGGGCGGTGGGCGGTAGGCGGTAGGCGGTGAGGGGCAGCAGGCGGTGGGGGGCAGCGGGCGGTGGGCGGTGAGGGGCAGCAGGCAGTGGGCGGTGGGCGGTAAAGAAAATGAGCATTTTGCACATTCAAATTAAAAATGAGGTATATTTTACATTCATATTTAAGAAAATGGTATTTTAATTTTTCACCCATAATTTAAACAGCCCATAATTTATAAAAACAACCCATAATTTATAAAATCCAAAAATATATCTTAAGCCAAAATCAACTAGAAAGTCAACTACATTTTAAATCATCCGATTTTTCTTTTGAGAATATTGCTTTATTAATTGGAAAAACATGAAAAACTCTTAAAAGTGTTAAGTGATGATACACTAAAAAAAAATTCTGGAATAAATTTTAAATTATTAATAAATTATCGTTGACCGAGTTTTGACCCTCCTCTCTCCCCCTCTCATAACTTTTTTCTTTGTTAATGCACTCTCAGGGGTTCATGAGTTGCGGCCGAAGCTCAAAGGCAAAATGCGTGCCATCACGAACCGTTCCATCCTTATCCACTACCACCACCCCTCCGTCGCCTCCGCCTTCCTCCGCTCCCTCCGCCACCGTCTACCCCTCTCCGCTCCATCTTTCCTCAAAGTCAAAGCTCTCTCCACTTCCGCCTCCTTCGCTGAACTGGACAATGCCCAAACAGGTCGATCCGGCTCGCTCGCTTCCCCTCCCACCTCTTCCGATTTCACGCAGAAAATTGATGTTAATCCGCCCAAGGGAACTCGAGATTTCCCTCCTGAGGAAATGCGGCTTCGCAGTTGGCTGTTTCAGAATTTCAGGGAGGTAATTTGCGAAACTTTGGTTATTGAAACTGAGTTATCTGGTATAGTTTCCTTTGTACTGTTTGGAAGTAATTCGTACTCTGTATTGAATTTATCTGAGGTTATCGATGATGTGATTTTTCTCAATTTCTGCATAATTTTAAGCCTTTCCTGTCAGCCTATAAAAAATTGTTGTCTTAAATATGCAAGGATTGTTGGTTGTTTTAGGTATCGCAATTATTCGGTTTTGAAGAAGTTGATTTTCCCGTGCTTGAGTCCGAGGCACTGTTTGTGAGGAAAGCTGGGGAGGAAATCAAAGACCAGGTTCGCCTCGTTTTTACTTTGATCATTGGTTGATACATTTTCCGTATTAGCTCGGCGAGTCAAACAATTCAATTCAATTCAAATAACTTCTTAATGTCAAATTTAAGGTTAATAGAATGATGTGCAAATTAAGACAGGCTTATTGACGTGGTCGAACTTTGATATGAATGGGCGTTAAAAATTCAGGTGCTGATGGCTCTTACCTGGGGTGGTTTTTAAGTTCTCCTGAGATTAAAATTTGTTAGAACTTAGAAACGCAATCCTGAAATGCAATATAGAGACTTCAAGATGTGCATATGACATGCATGAAAGAGTTTGTAAGTGCTCTTTCACCAGGTTACTTATAATCTTGTTTCTTCCTGTGTGAATGAAGCTTTACTGCTTTGAGGATCGGGGAAACCGTAGAGTAGCTTTAAGGCCAGAACTCACTCCTTCTCTGGCAAGGCTAGTGTTACAGAAAGGGTAAGTTACTGACGTCTTATACTCGGTAAATTATATAGAGACTCCTTCCTTCACAGACACATGGATTGTGCTCACAATATTTATTATTTATGACAATTCTTCTATCCAGGCACAGATGCCAGATTTTGATCTCCATGTTTTTTTCCGTCCAGAAAATCTGTATCCCTTCCTCTCAAATGGTTTGCCATTGGACAGTGCTGGCGATACGAGCGAATGACCAGGGGACGTCGCCGTGAGCATTATCAGTGGAACATGGATATTATTGGTGTACCTAATGTCTCAGTAAGTTAACATTTTCTTTTGTTCTTCTTAGGTTTTGTTGTTATGACATTCCTTTGAGTAATTCTGCATATAGGCTATGCCAAACCTATAACCGTGTAACGTTTTGTATCAATTGCGGCACCACATTGTAGTGGACGATTTGATAGAAGAGAAAGCAAGAGGCAGACCCAGTATTAGCAGTCATTTTATATACCTAATATACTGTATATACGCACACATCGTCATCAGAGTTTTATATGGTAACTATGCTTTTGTCTCTATGTTGGAGATATTGCTCTTAATGATCCATTCACCGTCAGGCTGAGGCAGAGCTGATTTCTTCCATTATTACCTTTTTCAAACGCATTGGAATTACAGCATCAGATGTTGGGTTTAAAGTCTCCAGTCGGAAGGTATGAAGGTAGAGGCTCATTTTATTTCAATATATACTCCAAGTCCAAGATATCGAAAATTGGGATTAGCACAGAGCACAGTTACTTTTCTTTTTCCTTTCATTTTTTTTTTGGTTGGGTTGGACTGGCTTAATGATTGAGTATTACTTTGAGGATTGATGATTGTATTATATGGAGATTGCTCAAAAGCAAAGACTTTAATTTCAGGTTCATTTCAAACTAAAATCAGTTTTTCACTTTGGCAAAAAAAAAAAAAAAAAATCGCTTTTTCGCTATGAAGCATCCCTGCTAGCTTTTAGTTTATAGTATTTTGTAATTCAGAGGTTGAGTTATAAAGCTTGCTTCCCATAGTGAATAATATATGACCTCCAATAGAAGTTGTGTGCAAATAATTTTTCTTACACTGATGAATTGCCTTCTATTGTTGTTATTCTGGCATTCTGCAGGTTTTGCAAGAAGTGCTAAGCCGCTATTCTGTACCTGAGAATTTATTTCCCAGGGTTTGTGTAACAATAGACAAGGTCAGTTTGATAATGAAATATTCATGGATATGCCGATATGCAAAAGTATTTAACTTTCATAAAGCATTCTCTGTCCCGTGTTATATTTACTGTCCTGCCTTTTTTCCTGTTTCTTTGCTTATTGTTTGGTTCTAAACAGTTGGAGAAGATTCCCATGGATGACATTAAGAAGGAGCTTAGGGCTGCTGAGTTATCAGAGCAGGTGGTTGAAGAGCTTTTACAAATTCTTACAGTGAAATCATTGGAAGAGTTGGAAGGTAGTATGTCAGACATGATAATCTTTAGATTTTTATTACATCTGTGATACCCTGTTAAACTTACTTGTCAAGTGTGGGACTGACAACCAAAAATACCCTGTTAAAACAGAAAGAGTGTTGTGTATGGTAGACTAGGCATACTTGGTTTACTAGCTACTGCCTTTATGTCAATTATAGATTTAGTTAGAATGAGATAATTTACTTGAATGACATGTAAATTCTCTTGAACTCGACTACTATGGGTAATGATCACCGCTCCTCATTAGCAGTGGAATTCCAATACTAGATACCCGAACCTCTCTGATTCAATACTCAGAACAAAAGGCCTAATTGATTTAAATTTTTGTTGCCTGACAGAGATTGGTGCTATTTTTTGTTCTCTATATATAAACTTTAATTTTAATATCTCTGTTTGCTTATACATCATCACAGAGAAACTCGGACCTTCAGAGGCCCTTACTGAGTTAAAGCAACTTTTTTCGCTAGCCGAAAATTATGGTTATTCTGAGTGGATCCAGTTCGATGCATCCATTGTCCGTGGTCTAGCCTATTACACTGGAATCGTTTTTGAGGTATACTGCAGTACATCTATAAAATTAGATATTCATATTTTTAATGGCTGTGTTAATTTCCATAAGTAGCTGGAATCATCAAAGTATCGGTACCCTCAGCCTAGTTATCTCATCTAAAAGTTATCTAAGACCATAAATGTTACGTGAGGTAGGGATCCTATAGACTTGATTTGTGTAAATTGTGTTTCAATTGATACCATAGTTCTTTTCTTACAGGGATTTGATCGAGAAAGAAAGCTGAGAGCTATATGTGGTGGTGGTCGATATGACAGGTTACTCTCCACTTTTGGAGGCGAAGATGTCCCAGCTTGTGGGTTTGGATTTGGAGATGCAGTGATTATAGAAGTGAGTGCAATCCTGTTCAGTTTCCCCTCCCATATAGAATTTTTGGCATCGGCAATTAAACTGCCTGCCACGCTCACTATACAGCTTCATCCCATTTAATCAATCCTTACTTCCATAATGCATCTAAATCATCTTTCTTGATGTTTACTTATATCCCTTTCCTCTGGTCATGCAGCTGCTAAAAGAAAGGAAACTTCTTCCGGAACTTTCCCAACAGGTACAGAACATTGTCTGCTCATTGGGCCAGGATCTGCAAGGCGCAGCTTCTCTCGTTGCTGCTCGACTCAGGGAAAAGGGTCAAACTGTTGACTTAGTTTTGGAGAACAAACCACTTAAATGGTAAGGCTAAAAACAAATTCTTCGAATGCTTATGCCTTTAATGCACTCAAAGCTGTGGATACAGTACATTATTGTAAAATATACCATGTTCTTGAAATCTTGATTCTTGCATCACAACATTACAGGGTGTTTAAAAGGGCAACAAGGGTAAATGCCCAGAGACTGATACTAGTGGGAAGCTCAGAATGGGAAAAAGGTATGGTCGGTGTCAAAATTCTTTCTTCTGGAGAACAGTTTGAGGTGAAAATCGACGAACTAGAATGAGTTACGAGGTTCTGATATATTTTCTAGGTAAAGCTTTAACTTTATTACTCATATATCTTGCTCAATGTTAGTTTGTGCCTACTTTTAGGTGTTAAATATAGTTCATTTTTTCTCCATTAGTCATTTTGATCTATTTTCACTGTCCATATTCTGCTGAAATAACTGCAGCTTGTGCTGTAAATTTTCAATGGTATTTTTCCATGGACGTCGATTCCTGTACATTGCTTTCTACATGTTCATCATTTCAGAGTAAAGACAGACTGGAAAGTGTATGTAAGCTAAATAACAAACATGAAGTCATTTCCATTCGCAATAATTTGGTAGAATATATATACAGAATTCAGATTTTGTTTAAAACAATCTGAAATGTGATCAAGCCCAACAGAGGAATCCTAACTAGGTCAGCACCCGTCTGCAAGCCATCATTTCACGCTACCAAAACTAATAGTATTAGTTCAGTTACAATAAACAGAAATTGATCGATGAATTGTTCTGTACTTCTGTGGATATTGTCCAGTTGTCTTCGTCTTCGCCTCTCCTCTTGCGGTGATGGTAGTAGATGATTGCAAGAACAAGGTCATGTTCTTTAGGGGAAGAAGAGCGAGAGTTGAGTTTGTATTCCTGCATCAGCCATCGAGTCTTCTTGTCCTCCTCTTCATAGTATGCGAGTGGCATTTTATACCCATGTATAGCTCCACTTCTACTTCCCTTTATTGGCTTCGGAGCCTGAGTTGCCTTCCAATGGCATCCTGGCCTCGATTTTATTTTCCGATCGTTCTTCGATTTTCCGATCTTCTTTACGTAAGTGTAGAAGTACATCTTCCCATCTCCATGATCCACAGCCATGTCTGCAAATTATAAATATAAGTTATTTATACATGTTATAATATGCATGATCATCTCTGAACAAATAAGAAAATAAAATACCGACAATTAATTACTCCGTATTATGAAATCTTTTCAAACTACATGAGTTCTTTTCCCCTTTTTTATTTTTAACCTATTCAAGAACTGGTCGAACTGATGATGCATGAGTTTCTTGAAACCTACCGACGCAAAAACACATTAATTAATGACGACTAAAATCTCATAAAAATACAATTAATCATGCACCGATTGCTTCAAATGTATCGGGAATGCTTTCTTTTCTCTTTTCCCTCAAACCCTATTCAAGAACTAACCAAGAATCATCAAAGATTTCATCAAGATTCACGACGAACCTAGAAAGAAAGACGAAATAATTAATTAAAGATTGATTGATAAATCATGTTACGTACTTGGAAGCTGATGGGGCTGGTAGTCGTAGACATCGAGACGATTGATGATCCCATCTGAGGGTGAAGTAAAGCCGAAGGACTCAAGCTCAAGATAGTTGATCACCAGTTCTTCGTCGGTCGGTCGGAATTTCATTCCCAGAGGAATACTCATCCTCTAATCTTGTTTTTGAGCGATATTGTTGACAGAGGTATTCCCATCGGTGGCCATGTCGCCGCCGCCTTCATGGAAGAGAGTGTTGTTGCCGGTGAAGCCTTCGGGCGGGAGAGAGTTAACGCCGTCAAGGGGGTTGTGGCCACCGTCATGAGAGAGAATGTTGTTGCACGTGTAGTCTTCGACAGAGAGAGAGTTGTCGCCATTGAAGGATAGCGCCCAATCTCCGCCGTTGTCAAGACAGAGAAGGTCGTCGTTGCATGCGTAGTCTTCTTGGATGGAGAAAGGGTCGAGAGGCGCCATGATGATTTAATTTCTGAATGATCAATCAATTAATTTCAGGTGGAGTACTTTATATAGAAATAGGGTTAATTAGGCCTAAATGAATTCCAATATGATTATGTTTATAACCTACCCTACGGATGGGCTTCTTTATTATACAATTTTAGCAATTAATTTAATTATTTAGTAGAAAATTGTCTTGACCTAAAGTAGGGGAGAAGCGGGAAGAGGGTCGTTTCAAATAAGTTTTATTATTATTATTATTATTATTATTATTATTAAAATAACGCCTTTGTGAAAAAGCTGAAAGAGATGCGGGGGTTATAATTTATCGATTTGAACGATATACTATAAGTTTGGAGACTTGCAACAGAAGTCGGGCTAACAAAAGTTTCGAGGTAATTTCTTACTGTGCACGTAACAAACCATGCAAACGAATATTGATTGTTTAATGTGTAAATTTGGAATAAATCATCATCATCATCATCATATATATAGTATATCTTCTATATTCGGCCATTATTGCAGATATATATTGATTTATTTAATGAATAATTGAGCACTCATAGAAAATCAAACAGTACTATAACAATCCGTAAGCGCCAATTCCAAAACCTCCTCTTCTTCTTTTTCTTTGAAAGCAGAGCAGCACCCGAGCCACCAATACCAGAAAGTTAAAGGATTAAAGAAATTTCTTAGGATCAAAATCTTCCGGCTGTACAAGGAAATACCGTTGTTTCCGCCGCCGCCGAAATCTAGATTGCCGCATCGACCTGAATTCATGTCTGCTCGTCTAATTCTCCACTAGGCACTAACCTTGATGGCTAAGTTCAAGATTTTATCGACCGAAGCGCCGGCTTCCGCCTCCTACGCTGAACTTGACAATGCCCAAACCGTTCGTTCCGGCTCGCTCGCATCCCCTCCCTCCTCTTCCGATTTCACGCAGATAATCGATGTTAATCCGCCCAAGGGTACTCGAGATTTCCCTCCTGAGGAGATGCGGCTTCGCAGTTGGCTGTTTCAGAATTTCAGGGAGGTGATTTGCGAAACTTTTTGGTTATTGAAACTGAGTTACTATTTAGTTTACTTTCCTTGTACTGTTTGAAAGCAACTAGTACTCGGGAATGAATTTATCTGAGGAAATCGATGATGTGATATTTATCAATTTATGCATAATTGTAAGCCTTTTTTTTTTTTTTTTTTTTGTCAGCCTATAATTTTTTGTAGTCTCAAATAATGCACGGATCGTTGGTTGTTTTAGGTATCGCAATTATTCGGTTTTGAAGAAGTTGATTTTCCCGTGCTCGAGTCCGAGGCACTGTATGTGAGGAAAGCTGGGGAGGAAATCAAAGACCAGGTTCGCCTCTTTTTTACGTTGATCATTGGTTGATACATTCGCTATGTGCTTTTTCCATATTAGCACGGTGAAATCAAACAACTCTATTCAAATAACTTCTTAATGTCAAATTTAAGGTTTATAGGCTTAATCGAACTTTGATCATGAACCTAGGGTGGTTTTTTAAGTTCTGAGATTAAAATTTGTTAGAATTTAGGAACCCTATCCTGAAATGCAATATAGAGACTTCAAGATGTGCAGAGGACATATGCATGACAGAGTTCGTAAAGTGCTCTTTCACCAGGTTACTTATAATCTTGTTTCTTCCTGTGTGTGGCTGAAGATTTACTGCTTTGAGGATCGTGGAAACCGTAGAGTAGCTTTAAGGCCAGAACTCACTCCTTCTCTGGCGAGGCTAGTGTTACAGAAAGGGTAAGTTCATGACATCTTATATTCAGTGATTTATATATATGTGTAAGTCGAGACTTCTTCCTCCACTCCAAGCACAGATGCCAGATTTTGATCTCCATGTTTTTTTCCGTCCTGAAAATCTGTATCCCTTCCTCTCAAATGGTTTGCCATTGGACAGTGCTGGCGATACGAGCGAATGACCAGGGGACGTCGTCGTGAGCACTATCAGTGGAACATGGATATTGTCGGTGTACCTAATGTTACAGTAAGTTAACATTTACTTTTGTTCTTCTTAGATTTTGTTGTTATGACATTCCTTTGAGTAATTCCGCATATAGGCTATGCCAAACCTAGAACTGCGTTACTTTTGGTATCAATTGTGGCACCTCATTGTAGTGGATGATTTTATTTGATAGAAGAGAAAGCAAGAGGCAGACCCAGTATTAGCTGTCATTTTATATACCTAATAGTATACTGTGTATACACACACATCATCATCAGAGTTTTATATGGTAACTATGCTTTTGTCTCTATGTTGGAGGTATTGTTCTTAATGATCCATTCACTGGCAGGCTGAGGCAGAGCTGATTTCTTCCATTATTACCTTTTTCAAACGCATTGGAATTACAGCATCAGATGTTGGGATTAAAGTCTCTAGTCGGAAGGTACGAAGGTGGATGCTCCTTTTATTTCAATATATACTCCCAAGTCCAAGATATTGAAAATTGGAATTAGCACATTTACTTTTCTTTTTCCTTTCATTTATTTTTTGGTTGGGTTGGGCTGGCGTAATGATAATGTATTATTTTGAGTATTGATGAATTCTATAAAATGGAAATTGCTCAAAAGTAAAGACTCTAATTTCAGGTTCATTTCAAACTAAAATCACTTTTTCTCTGTGAAGCATCGCTGCTAGCTATTAGCTTAGATTTTGTAATTCAGAGATCAAGTTATATGACCTCCAATAGAAGTTTTGTGCAATTAATATTTCTTACACTGATGAATTGCCTTGTATTGTTGTTATTTTGGCAGGTTTTGCAAGAAGTGATAAGCCGCTATTCTGTACGGGAGAACTTATTTCCCAGGGTTTGTGTGACAATAGACAAGGTCAGTTTGATAATGAAATATTCATGGATATGCAAAAGCATTTAACTTTCATAAACCATTTCTGCATCTTATTTTTCATCTCTCTGTCTCGTGTTATACTTACTGTCCTGCCTTTTTTCCTGTTTCTTTGTTTATTTTTTTGGTTCTAAAAAGTTGGAGAAGCTTCCGTGGAAGGTAGTATGTCAGACATGATAATCTTTACATTTTTATTGCATCCGTGGTACAGAACCTTTTAAAGTGATGTTTGGTCATCCTATTATCACAGAGAAACTCGGATCTTCAGAGGCCCTTGCTGAGTTAAAGCAACTATTTTCGCTTGCCGAAAACTATGGTTATTCTGAGTGGATCCAGTTTGATGCATCCATTGTCCGTGGCCTAGCCTACTACACCGGAATCGTTTTTGAGGTATAGACTGTACTACTGTAGTACATCTATAAAATTAGATATTCATATTTTTAATGGCTGTATTAATTTCCACAAGTAGCTGGAATCATCAAAGTAATGGGTACCCTCAGCCTTGTCATCAAAGACCATAAATGTTACATGAAGCAGAGATACTTATAGGCTTTATTTGTGTTTCAATCGATACCATGGTTCTTTTCTTACAGGCATTTTGATCGAGAAAGAAAGCTGAGAGCTATATGTGGCGGTGGTCGATATAACAGGTTACTCTCCACTTTCGGAGGCGAAGATGTCCCAGCTTGTGGGTTTGGATTTGGAGATGCAGTGATTATAGAAGTGAGTGCAATGCTGTTCAATTTCCCCTCCCACATAGAATTCTTGGCATCAGCATTTAATTGCCTGCCACTATACAGCTTCATCCCCTTTTTAATCTTTCTCGATTTTGACTTGTACCCCTTTCCTCTGGTCATGCAGTTGCTAAAAGAAAGGAAACTTCTTCCGGAACTTTCCCAACAGGTACAGAACATTGTCTGCTCGTTGGGTCAGGATCTGCACGGCGCAGCTTCTCTCGTTGCTGCTCGACTCAGGGAAAAGGGCCAAACCGTCGACTTAGTTTTGGAGAACAAACCACTTAAATGGTAAGGCTAAAAACAAATTCTTCGAATGCTTATGCCTTTAATGCACCAAAAGCTGTGGATACAGCACTTTCTTGTAAAATATCCCATGTTCTTGAAATCTTGATTGTTGCATCATAACATTGCAGGGTGTTTAAAAGGGCAACAAGAGTAAATGCACAGAGACTGATACTAGTGGGAAGCTCATAATGGGAAAAGGGTATGGTTGGTGTCAAAATTCTTTCTTCTGCTGAACAGTATGAGGTGAAAATCGACGAACTAGAATGAGTTACGAGGTTCTGATAGTATTTTTTAGGTAAAGGTTTAACTTTATTACTCATTTATCTTGCTCAAATGTTAGTTTGCGTCTACTTTTAGGTGTTATATATAGTTCATTTTTTTCCTCATTAGTTATTTTTTCGTTCTATTTTCACTGTCCATATTCTGCTGAAATAACTGCAGCTTGTGCTGTAAATTTGCAAGTTTTATTTTTCCATGGACTTCCACAGAAAAAAATTGAATACACGCGCGCTTAATCTTATAATCGAATAAATTTTATATTATAACTAGTTAATTAGTAATTACAAATTTTTCATCACTACTTTGCATGTTTTTCATCTCTCTAACTTTAGCCGTTAAAATTCAATTTTTTTCGCCATATTTTTTATTAATCAATTTTCAACGTCTGCATGTAATTTGCTTTCTACATGTTCATCGCTTCAAGCAAAGACAGGCTAGAAACTGGAAATTATATATAAATAAATTAAAAAAAAAACTTAATTTAATAAAGAATAAGAGCTACTGTGATTGTTTGCAACAATGTGAAGTAGTAACAAACAAATTAATGTTAAGAATGTGATCAAATCCAACAGAGAATAAATTACAGAAAATAAAAAATAAAAAATAAAAATAAAAAAACAGTCTTCATTTTAATCTTCGTCGCCGTCTCGGTCTCTCTTCACGTTCCGATGATGGTAATAGACAATTGCGAGCACAGTTTCTACATGATGTTGGGAAGAATCATCATCATTTTTGGGTAGTTTGAGTTCTTGCATCAGCCACTGAGTCTTCTTTTGGTCTTCACCATGAAAGGCGAGAGGTATTTTCTCGCCAACTTTGGTTGTTCCATGAAGAGTAGTAGTGGAGATGATGGGTTTGGGAGCTTGAGTCGGCTTCCAAAATCCCTTCTTCTTCGTGAGGAATCGATGGGTCTTGGATTTTCCGATCTTCTTTACCGGAGTAATGAAGTACCTCTTACCATCTCCATGGTCTTCCCCAATATCTTGAAGCTCGTGTGGCTCGTACTTGTAGATATCTTCTGCGGCGACGGTCCCATCGGGAGGGGAAGCGCCATGAAGAACGTGAGGTCTTAGGTAGTATATGATTAGTTCTTCATCGGTCGGTCGGAATTTCATTCCCACCGGAAGATTCGCCCTCCAATCCCAAGGGGTAGGAATAGGAGCGAGAGAGTTGTTGCCGGCGAGGGGTTGGAAGTTTAGTGGAGGAAGAGAGGTGTTTCCGGCGTAGGGTTGATGATTTTCAAAAGAGATAAAGTTGTTGCCATAGTTTTCAAAATAGAACAAGCTATTACCCGCGTTGGTTTCATAGTTTTCTAGAGAGAGAGGGTTGTTGCCGGCGTAGTAGGGTTCACAATTTCCAGGAAGGAGGAAGCCGTCGCCGGCACCGGATTGATTGTTTTCGAGAGAAAAAAGATTGTTGCCGGCGCCGGTTTGATAGTTTGCATGAGAAATAATGTGATTGCCGGCGCCGGATTGATAGTTTGCATGAAAAAGAAAGTTGTTGCCGGGATAGGGCTGATTGTTTTCTAGAGAGAGAGAGTTGCCGGCGGTGCAGAACTGATAGTTTTCGGGAAGGGGGAAGTCGTCGGCGGTAGGGGATTGGTAGTTGTCAAGAGATAGAAGGCTGTCGACGTCGAAGGTTGGAGACGCCGATGGCGCCAGGGGGCCAAAGTACGGAGACGTCGGCGGCGCAAAGGGGTCGGAGTATGTGTAGGAGGAGGGCGGGTGAGATGGAATTAGTGGACTAGGAGGAGGAAAATTAGGATTAGGAGGCGCCATAATCAGTAGTGGATTTGTTAATTAATTTTGAGAGATAGAATTAATCAAGAGTTACTCCTATACTATACTATATATAGATATAGAATAAATTTGAGATAGTAGTGTAGACTGTGTTGGATTCGGAGTTGAATCCCATTTACACTCGGAGAGAGAGAGTGAGTGAGAGAGTCTATAGTACGAAAGCGCTACGGATGCATGGGCTTCTTATTTGAGTGATCGAATAAATTTAGTTATTTAATTTTTGTGTTATGTACGTTAATCGTAAAAGATAAAAGTATGCTCATTACCATTAATAGCTTTATAGCTTTTATTATTTTCCTTTTTCTTTGAAAGTTAAAACAGTTAAAAAGGGAAATCAAAGAAAATTTATAAATTAATAGAGCCCGTAAGGCCACCACAAGAAGAGGTTGGAGGCCTATGTGGCCTTAATACTACTACTATAAAGTTTTTCCGGGCTGGTCCATCATGAAAGCGGGTCGAATCAAGGCTATTGGATGTATTTTCGGGTCGGGTCGGAGCCCATATTTAATTGGGAAAATTACGAAATTTGTTGAAGTTCACGATATTGCAATCCGGCCTAAAAAAATTTAGATACAATTTCTTATTTGGGTTAAGGACAAATTTGAAAATTGGTAAAGTGATAAAAAAATATTTCCTTCGTCCACAATAAATGGACACTCTTTTTTTTTTTTCCTTCTTTTTCGTATGTCCACTATAATTGGACATTCTCTATTTCGAGATGTATCTCACACGTAAAAAGTCTTTATTTTCCATTATAAAGTGAGCCCAAAACTATTTTAACATTCGCTCATTACAAAATATTAAAGAGGCACACTCCTGTGCGGTCAGTGGCACGGTGCAGCCCAATCACAAAGCCCACAATTTAACAGGCCTACAACTGAAAATAATACAAGTAATTGATTGAGCCAAGTAATTTATCAGCTTTCAAGGTCTAATCATATCATGCGGCCAGACTCATGCAAGTCTTTGTCAATATTAAAATACGTTCCAAAATTTGGGGTTTAATTATTATGGACGGAATGAGTATTAATATATATTGCATATGTTGATTTTGGTTCCGTAATATTTGTATCATGTTCCAAAAATAAATAAATTAATAATCGAATATGAAATTTAACGGTCATGTTACGGAAGACTTGAACCCAAGACGATCTTTGGTTTCAGGCATTTTCCCGTACCCATCTCGGTTTCAGGCATTTTATGTATATATTGAACATAACAGTAAATAGAGACTACATGAGCTAATTCCCATTCACAATAATTTGGTAGAATACATACATACATACATAAGTAATTTAAATAATTTGTTTGAAACAATACGAATGAATAGAAAAGATCTAAAGGTGATCAAGCCTAACAGAGAAATTCTAACTAGGTCAGCACCTCTCTGTAAGCCATCATATCACAGTAACACCAAAAATCCATACATACATGGAGTATATACATAGCAAGAAATGAATCAATTAATAATTGTTATGTGCTGTTGATGATGATATATACTCTTAATTTGCTTCAGTTGTCTTCGTCTTCGCCTCGCCTCTTGCGGTGATGATAGTAGATGACTGCAAGAACAAGGTCATGTTCTTTAGGGGAAGAAGAGTGAGACTTGAGTTTGTATTCCTGCATCAGCCATTGAGTTTTCTTGTCTTCCTCTTCATAGTATGCGAGTGGCATTTTATACCCATGTATAGCTCCACTTCTACTTCCTTTTATTGGCTTCGGAGCCTGAGTTGCCTTCCAATGGCATCCTGGCCTCGATTTTATTTTCCGATCATTCTTCGATTTTCCGATCTTCTTTACGTAAGTGTAGAAGTACATCTTCCCATCTCCGTGATCCAAAGTCATGCCTGCATATTATAAATATGCGTTATATATACATGTTCATCTCTGAACAAATAAGAAAATAAAATACCAATAATTTGTGAAATCTCTTCAAACTATACGAGTTTTCCCTAAAGATTTTTTTTTTTTGCCCTTTTTCTTTTTAACCTATTCAAGGACTGCATGAGTTTCTTGAAACCCACCGACGCAAAAACACATTAATTAATTAATGACGACTAAAAATCTCAAAAAACACCAATATATTGCTTCAAATTAAATGTATCGGGAATGCTTTCTTTTCCCTTTTCCCTCAAACCCTATTCAAAGATTGATTTTCTTTTCCCTTTTCCCTCAAACCCTATTCAAGAACATCAAAGATTTCATCACCACCCTAGAAAGAAAGAAAAGACGAAAGGAGTAATTAAAGATTGATTGATAAATCATGTAACGTACTTGGAAGCTGATGAGGCTGGTAGTCGTAGACATGGAGACGATTGATGATCCCATCGGAGGGTGAAGTGACGCCGAAGGACTCAAGCTCCAGATAGTTGATCACCAGTTCTTCGTCGGTGGGTCGGAATTTCATCCCCAGGGGAATACTCATCCGCCAATCTTGAGGGACAATGTTGCCTCCGGAAGGGACAGAGATATCGCCGTCGTGGGAGAGAGTGTTGCCGGTGAAGCCTTGGGGCGGGAGAGAGTTAACGCCGTCAAGGCCGTTGTCACCACCGCCATGAGAGAGGATGTTGTTGCATGTCATGTAGTCTTCCACGGAGAGAGAGTTGTCGCCGTTGAAGGGGGGTGGCGCGCAAACTCCGCCGTTATCGCCGGCGTCAAGACAGAGAAGGTCGTCGTCGTCGCATGTGTAGTCTTCTTGGATGGAGAAAGGGTCGCGAATCGCCATGATGATGATTTGATTTCTTTTCTTGAATGAACAATCAATTAATTAATTTCAGGTGTACTACTTGTTACTTTATATAGAAAAAAATAGGGTTGGGGGTAGATGAATTCCAATATGTTTATGATTACGTCGAATTTATTCTACGGTAGCACAGATTTTACCACCGACGGGCCTCGTTGTAGCAACGGCCCGAAATGCTTTTTCGGCCCGTGGGCCTCAGGCGTTTTTCAACAAAGACCGGTTATCCAAGTTGGGCTTGGGCCTAATATATGGGCTAAAGTATATTATATTTTGCAGATGTAGGAGTAATATATTTTTATATTATTATAATAAGTACTATTAGATAATTAAAATTTTGTAATTTTGACATTTGAGACGTTTGATTCGATATAATTATGATAGATTAATGTTGATGATGGCTAGCTGGATTTTCGATTTTTTTTTTCCAGAGTACGTACAATAATACTTCAACAAGAATCAAGATATAATACTAAATAGTATTAATTATTAAAATATATTACTTGTATATATATATTCTGACGCTGTGCATGTAATTACTAGCATTTTTTTTCCCATCCGATAAATTAGAGCTATCATTTTGTGGAATTATTTCGTATTTTGTACTTACATAATGCGACAAAGTCGAACGTTAATGTCATATAAGATTTATGAAAAAAAAATTAGAAGTATATGAGTACATAGTGTTTAATTTCGTGTTGACACGTTAATATAAATACTATTTTTACAAAATACAGATTTATCTTAAATGTCCCGAAATATTTCCAACAAAAGGGGAAAAATTGAAATAACGAAGCCGTGGCAGATTAATTCCATAATAATAAAAACGATACGTCTTCACTAACAAAATAAATAAATAGCTATTGTACAATAATGAGCCTTTAATTGATTATAATAATAACATTTGACTTCTTGGATTCTTTGTTAATTAGCTTTGACATGAAATTGTCAATTGCAATTTCACCCTTTGATTAAAGAAGTTAAGTAATTTATTACTCCTACTTGGGAATACTATATCGCATGCATACTAATATTTTCTGTACGCAAAAATTATCATTTTTGAAGTAGACAAAATCACAAAAACATTTGTAATATAGTATGAATAATATGACGTAATTAAACCATAATTTAGCAAAAAAGGATAAGAGAATTTGGACAAACTCAAAACAAATTATTACCAGGGGGTCAACGTTCCAGATTGGCGGCGGAGGAAAGGGAAAGTCAGTCTTCATAATTGTGTCCACTCCAAGGCAGATTTCTCAAATTAGCAATCTTGCCCCAAAAGATTTCAAAATTGCAAATGTACCCCAAAAGATACTTTTTTGTTGTACCATTTTCTTACTCCTTTAGTTTTTGAATTGTGATATACATGCACACATGACACATTATACCAAAAATCACAAAACACAAAAAGAAGCTTTATTTTTGTAGGACTTATATAATCTTTAAATATTATTTTAAAAATACTTATAAAAGTATGTGTACTCAACTGAAAATACTTATAAGTAGAGGGGGTGTTGCACCATAATCATAATTTAGGAAATTAGCAAAAAGGCAATAAAGAAAATGGTGGAGGCTTTGGAAAGTGGAAAATATGCTTCCGATGAAAATGACGCCTAGCTTGGAATGATCTGAACTCACCTCCTCTCAATCGGCATAAACAATTGCTGAAATCATTAAACACCCTGGAATTCTGTGCTCGAACAGTCTCCCGTGTGGAGAAGAAATTTCTAGATATATATAATCAAAGTTTAGTAGTATTCAAATAAGTATTCCATTTATCACCCTTTTTAAAAGAAAAAGATTCAATCTTGTGCGTTTCAGCATCAAGATTCTGGGTTTTCTTGCGCTTTGACTGAATTTCAGTATCTGGGCTCTGCTCTGTTGCTCTAGAAACTTCCTATCTCTTAGTTTTTTTAATCAACTTTTATGTACGAAGTTCGTATGAAAAGGGTTTGTGGGGTTTTGTGATTTTTCAAAAGGGTCGATTTTGCGTGATTGATTTGTATTTGAACTGGGGTTGGAGTTCTTTTCTCCTTCTCCTTGTGTTCAAAGTTTTGATGTTTAAAATTAAAATTGAAACAAAGTGAGGTTTTGGTTTGTGGGTTTTCTTTTGTTGCTATTTATGGTTTTTGAGTATTGAGGTGGTGATGGTGATTTATGGCTAGTACAACGATTAAATTTAGTGCAGAGGGTAACAGAAGTGGTAACACAGTGATGCCAAGCTTCATTTCCCAAACACCCGTTTCAAATGCCATGTACTCTCTCTCTCTCTCTGGTTGTTGATATTGGTCTGATTTTATATGTTTTGGTAGTGATGTAAGTAGGGCGGAAGAGATGAATGGTGGTTAGGATGAAAAAGAAACAAAGTGAAAAGGCTCTGTACTTGCAGTACTTGAAGTTTTGTGCTAATTATTGCTTAATGATATTGGACTTCCATTAGCATTGCCATTAACCTAATTTTAGTTGTAATGATGTAGTCGTCACTGGAATTTTTCAATCAAATCTGTTGCAGTTCAAGAATTGATTCTATCTGCATTAAATCTGTTGGAGTTCCTTTTCTTGCTCTGAGTTCAGACCATGATTTAGGTTTAATTCAAGCTGGAACTATTTCACTTTCTTGAGTTAGGTGTTGGACATGATGGAACTGATTGTACAAGTTGGAAGACAGACAATGTTTTTTTGGAAATAATCTCAAGTGATTTGTCTTCCTCAATGTTAGGCATACTCCCAACTTTACTCACACAGATAAAGTGAAAAAAAGGCCCTTACATCAGGGGTACTCACTTTTATGGTTGCTTAAGTGAACTTAAAATCTTCTTTTTACTGCAGGGGTACAGAAGCAAATGTAACTCAATCTTCCCAAGTTCCAAACTTTGGAGTCCTTGAGCAATATCTCGGGTTTCGAATTGGAGATCCTGCAAATGCTGGCCGAAGTACGTCTCCTAAATCTTTTTTGTGTATTTCATTATCTAGGGACAAGCTAGCTATGTATAAACTCTTGTTTCTGGCCTTTAAAGAAACGAGAACGCCTATCGTATCAGTGTATACTGAACATTCCTATTATATAAGATAACATTTAGTTGCATTATACCTCTCCTGTTTCGCTCGTGGGATTTATATTCCGTTTATGTTTGCTCGATTTAGGTCAAGTATTTAACCAAAGTATGAATAGCCAATCAGTAGGTCCTGATCTCCAGTCTGGTGTATTCAATAAGGTAATGTCACTCCATTTGAGGCTCGTTTCTCATTTTCGTACGTTTTCAGTTTCTAATATCTGATTTCTGTTTTTTGTACAGACTTTTGCCTCGACCAACACAAATTTTTCGGCAGCTCTGCTAGGCTCTCAACAAGTGCAATTGCAAAAGGGAGCACAACAAAATCTACTATCTACTTCCAGTGGTCAACATGAAAACTGGGGAGAATCGAACATGGCTGAATCCAGTTCCCGAACCGACACTTCAACGGATGCGGACCCCGATGACAGAAACCAGAAGGTTTTTCTATTCCTCTCATCAGTCCCTTATTCCTATCTTCGACTTTGGCCATACTCACAAGTTGCATCGTGTTAATTTCATTTGTTGCACTTAGTTTTCGTATAAAGTCACTTGATTATCAACTTTTTTGTTATATTATCGTGCCTAATGTGTTTGTCCTCCCCCTACAGTTCAACATGGTCCAGTCTGCTGCTGGTGTCGCGGTTTCAGATTCCAGTGATAAATCGAAAGAGAAATCCTCGGATCAGAAGGTTGTGCCTTTAGTAGTCTTCCGAGTTCTCGTTTTTCTAAAGATCATTCGTTATAATGTGATGTTGTACAATATGCAGACATTGCGAAGGCTTGCCCAAAACCGTGAAGCTGCAAGGAAAAGCAGACTGAGGAAGAAAGTAGGTCTCATTAAGCAACTACGATTTTTATTCCGAGAACTTAGATTGATGAAGATAGTAATTACTCTCTTTATTTACAGGCCTATGTACAGCAACTCGAGAATAGCAGGTTGAAGCTGACTCAACTAGAGCAAGAGCTGCAACGAGCACGTCAGCAGGGAATATTCATTTCGAGCATAGGAGATCAATCCCATGGCGGGAGTGCAAGTGCTAATGGTTCGATTTCTAATACTGCATAATCCTCATCACTCAACTTTGCATGTGTGTGTACGAATTTTCTCGAACATGAATTGAGGCAGCTGTTTGAGAGTAATGTTAGATTCTTGAACTCGACTAGTTTCACGGTGCAGGGGCATTGGCATTTGACGTTGAGTATGCACGGTGGACTGAAGAGCAGAACAAGGTGATTAACGAGCTGAGAACAGCGGTGAATTCCCATGCAAACGATGCAGAACTTCGTGCTATTGTAGATAATGTGACAACGCATTTCTACGACGTTTTCAGGCTGAAAACTAATGCAGCCAAGGCTGACGTGTTCCACATCTTATCGGGGATGTGGAAAACACCTGCAGAAAGGTGTTTTATGTGGCTCGGTGGCTTCCGGCCTTCCGAGCTTCTCAAGGTTTGTTCCATCGACCTTAGTATGCATGTTGGACAATAAAGACCTTTCTTGCTTTATTGATACTATTTTCTGTCATTAATGGAAATATAAACTCGTGCAGCTACTCGGGAACCAGCTGGAGCCTCTGACGGAGCAGCAGTTATCGGGGATCTACAGTTTACGGGAATCGTCTCAGCAAGCAGAGGACGCACTTTCGCAGGGTATGGATGCATTACAGCAATCACTAGCTGAGACACTAGCCAACGGCTCTTCGGGGCCCGAAGGTTCTTCTGGAAACGTGGCCAACTATATGGGGCAGATGGCCATGGCCATGGGGAAGTTGGGAACTCTCGAAGGTTTCCTTCGACAGGTGACCGATCTTTTCCATCTAGTTGTACCCTGAACTTTGGCTCGTTTCTTGGATTTCGCGACATTTTTGTCTCGATTGATGACAGTTTGTCGTTTCTCTAGGCGGACAACCTACGGCAACAGACACTGCAACAGCTGCACCGGGTACTGACAACGAGACAATCAGCTCGGGCGCTGCTCTTGATACATGACTACTTCTCGAGGCTCCGAGCTCTTAGCTCTCTTTGGCTAGCCAGGCCACGCGAATGAGATATGCCTCGTATTCGATCACTTAACTTTACTGCTATAGAAGACGGAAGAATACGCGGTGGCTCATCTGAAGGGGAAGCGGCTGCCATCACCGGACTTTCGGAGGCTCGTTGCCCTGTAAAATATGACGTAAAATTTGTGCTTTTTTATGGTTCTTGTGTCGAGTGGTAGGTGGTAGTGATGATTTTGTTGTTGTTGTTGTTGTTTGTTGTATTTGTTAGAATGATGTGAGGAAATAAGCTATAGCTCAGTGTTACTTATATATATACATGCAGAGTTCAGATTCAAATTCATTTACTTTTTCTTCTTTTTTTTATTTAGTCAATTTCCATAATTTTTTTTGTGGTTAAGATTAGCAACAAGAAGTTATGTATTTCGAATTTGTGATTTCCTCCAAAAAAAATTCGGGTACTAAAAGGAGTTTTGTTTGAGTAAAAGAAAATTGATTTTTTTTTTCTTTCCCCAGAACTTAGAAGTAATGCCAGAAATCAGAATTTACTATTTTAGAATTAATAGCGATCTAATTTCAATCTCCAATTCTTCCTCCAAAACTGAAGAAGAAGAAGAAGAAGACTCTTCTTGGGCTCCAGCCTATTAATAAAGCCCAAGACCAGGCCCATTAACGAATATAGTTCATTTCGAACAAAAATATTAGCGAGTGAGAAAGGAGAGATTTCTGGGCCAGCTCTTAAACCTTGTTGAAGAGGTCTCTGTTTTCGCCGGCCGCCGCTTTTCCGCCGGTTAGAGAAATTCTCCGACTGTTTTCCTTGTATTGTAATTTATGTTTTCATTTCTTTCCTTGCAGAGTTGTTGAGAACTGATCGTTTTTATGTGATTGATTATGCGACTGTGTATTTTTGTGTTATCCATTTTTACGGTTTGATACTGAAATTTTAATTAGGTATGAGAAATCGTGGATAAATTTTGTGATTGTGGCTAAATTGAATTTTCAAGTAGTGTATTATCCAGCAACAATCGGAAATAGTTGAAACTCGATTGAGCTAGATTTTAACTGAATTTAGAAGCGTAGGCATTTGTTTTATGAAGAGATGATGTCAGGTTAATTTGAAGAACCGGATGTAATTTGCAGGAATTCTGGAGGGGAGCTTGAAATTCTTTCTTCAAAGCTTAACTAAATTTGATTTTTTCTTACTCGTAGATTGGGCGAAAATGCCGCACAAAACTCGGCCTATGACGGCGCTACTGGTTTTTACTGGGGTGAATGCTGTGTTGGTTCAAACAATTGGACCTGTTTATGATTTCGTTTGCTTCCTCCCATACTGGGAAAGAAGGGTATACTTCTCGTATTGAAATGCTCCTTTGATTTTCGCAGCGAGATGTTTAGATCGAATTGATTGTTTTTTGTGGAATTTCTTGACTCTTCATTTGCATTTATTTTTCCATGTTTGAAAATGCTTCATTGATTCTGTTCCTTGGCTGGCTATTGTGCAGCACGTTTTCTTTTTATTCCTTTTGGTTAGTTTTCCCATTAAAGGGGAACCACATCGAATTTTGATCAGCTGAAAACTGGATTTTTTGAATAGCTTATCAACTGTTATACATGCCCTACTGCACATGACTTTCAATGTCAATAATTTGATTTTTGTTAATACCTGTCATTATATGGTGGTTCCATAGAATATCCTGCATGTGCAACATTGGAGTTTATCGCTTCTTGTGATTTGTCATCCGTTGCCTTTTTCGTATTTTTACTTGGTTATGCTGGATTTTACGCAGAGAGAACGTAGGCGCCAAGAACGTAAAGCTGCCTCTTCCAGAATTGTTGGATCATCTTAAACAAGAAGTTAGCAACGATAGCAGTGGTACGGATTACTATCACATTGAAAATGATTTTGCATGAAGTTAGGTCCTCTCATGAGAGTGGCAGATACGGTGTCTCCATGTAGATTCATAAGTAGCCGATAAACTAAAATCGCTGATATGTTTCTCGTGACTTGTGAGTGCCTCATGCTGTTGTACTCTAATATAGCTAAATACTTTCTTGCATCTCTCTCTTACATACTATGTAATGTGATTCTGATTATGAAATGGTTACTAACATGCAAGTGTCAGCTGCCTTTCGGAAGGGTAAACTAGGATATTCACAAAGTAATAGCTAGATATTTGAAGAAGAATGTACAATATGGAATTTCGGTTGAAATCTAGTCAGCTCCCACATTGCAAGACTAGTTTATGCTGCTTCTTGGTTCTGATATGCTGTAAGTTTACCTCAAGAATCACCAATTACGATAGTACTTGAATTTCGGATTTCCGGTCATACATTTTTTATCCTGAGAAATTCTGCGCTTTACTTTCTTTTGTATTGAGACCTCAATGGATTAGCTTGCTTGCTTTAATTATTGGTGCTCTAGGGCTCCACCAATGTGATGCCTGGAATTCGGTCACTCATATTAATTTTTATGTTTCTAGATAGTGTTGACATCGGTTGTTAGCTAGCACTATACGTCCCAATTGCACTTTTTGGATCTTTTGTCTACATTGATATCACATTCTTGTAGGATAACTCGGCCTTGTGAGCATTCATTGTCTCATTTGGCGTTGCCCTCTTTGTTGAGTCGACTTCATCATAGGTCCCGGTCCAACATCATCCGAGTTCCATGGATCGAAAATGCAGAATGAAATTTCACCATATGGCCTTTAAGTAGTAGTATGACTTAGTTTAAGTGGGAAATTAGCTGGTTCCAACTTTCACCTTGATTTACATCCCAGCATTTAGTGTGTGTGATATTTTACAACTAGACGTGCCTGGGCTTTTTGGCCCGTCGGGCTAGCCCTAGCCCAGCCCTAAAGTCAACGGGCTGAGCCCTAAACCGCAGGTCAACGGGCCCGAACCGAGCCCTAGACCGCGACGAAGGGCCGGGCTAGGTTCGACGTGCGAAGGAACCGCGGCCCGCCGGTTAACCGTAGGGCCGGCCCGCCGGGCTAGGCTTAGAACCGAAGGGCCAATAGAGCCGTTGGGTGGCCCGACGGGCCACCCAGGACCGACGGGCCGGGACCGGCCCTACGGGCCCAACGGTAGAAAAACAGGGGCTGAAGCTGCAGCAGCACTTGCATGCATGCAAGGCCAACTCCAACGGCTCCTAGCCGTTATTTTTGTGAACTTCCCCCTCTCCAACCCTCTCCACTCCAATTCTCTTATAAATTCAAGGTGTTTTCAAAGATCAAACACCCAATTTTTATTCTTAAGCTCTCATTATCACCCTCAAGCTCTCACTCTCATTTTAATTCTCTCAAGCTCTCACTTTCTCAAGCTTTCACTCTCATTCTTGATATCTATATAACTATATTGTCACTCTTTCAACTCAATCTCTATTCTCACTCTCACTTTCATAACTACACACACATACACAATGTCTTCTTCCAAAGGAAACAAGGGTAAGGGCAAGGTGGTCGGTGGTGACGAAGGAAATAGCCGACAAACTCAAAGGTCAAGAAGGACGGAAATATCGGAGGAAATCTCAAGGCAAGTAGCCGAACGACTACAAGCCGAAGAATATGCGAGACTTCAAGCCCAAGAAGAAGAAGATGCGAGGTTTGAGGAAATGGTGAATACGATGGAAAGCCAAGGATTCGAATTTCATGGCTCCACCAACGACGACGATGAAGAGCACGACGACAACGAAGACGATCAACCTCCTCCTCCTCCTCCTCCTCCTTCATCAAAACCCAAGAAAGCACCGAAGTCCGACATCTTCAAGAAACACTTTCGACTTGTTGATGCTCCGGAGATCGAAGGCCAACCTCCTCTACCCGATGGTCGAAAGAGATTCCTTGCGTATTGCAACTATTGCACAACCATTTATAAGTGGATCGAAAAGGGAGGCTATGGCACCATGACTAGGCACATGGAGAGCACGCATCCGAGTGAGTGGGGAATCTCTTCTTCTCAAACTCAAATTCGAGGTACCACTTCATCTTCGGAGACGGGTACGCACTCTTTATTTAAATTTGATAAAGGTCGATACGAAGATGCATGTGCTAGATATTGTGCTATGGAGAAACAACCTTTTAATTATGCCGATAGAATAACGTATGAAGCATCCTATAAAGAAGGTTTAGGTCCCAATGCTAGTAAAGTTGCTAGAACTCAAATGCTTAAGAGGATTAGGCGTCAATGCATGGAAAAACAAAAAGATTTGATGAAATATTTACAACGTTTGGGTCATAAAGTTTCTATTTGTGCCGATGTTTGGACCGATGCATATAATAGGGCTAGTTATATGGGAATTACATGTCATTGGATTGATGCAAAATGGACTTTGCAAAAACGTTTGATTGCATTTAGGGAGTTTGAAGAGCCTCACACGGCTCAAAATATTGCTTTGATTATTATCACCGTTTTAAATGAATATGGTTTGATTAATAAGGTTTTTTCGGTTGGTTTTGATAATGCAACGGCGAACACGGCTAGTATTCCTCAACTCATTGAAGCATGTGCACCATCTTTTGATGGAAAATATTTTCATTCTAGATGCATTTGTCATATTTTGAATTTATGTGTCCAAGATGCGCTTGGGATTTTTCAAGAGTCCGTTGTTCCTATTAAAAATGCCGTTAAATATTTGCATAAATCAAAAACATTGGGGAAAAAATGGCAAAAATATTGTCGTTCAAAGAATATTGTTTATACGTGTTTCAAAGCCGATGTATCTCATCGTTGGAATTCTACTTATGAGATGCTTAATAGTACGATGGAGTATAAGGGTCATTTATGTGATTTTTTTAGGAAAGAATTTTCCACGGCTCAATTAGTTCTTAATGAGAGTCATTGGGATGCATGTTATGATTTATATGGATTATTGAAGGTTTTTCATATGGCTACTAAACAATTATCGGGTGTTTATTATTGTACTTCCGTTAAAGTGTTGGAACATTGCATGTATATTGCCATGTCTTTTAAGGCTTGTTTTTCTAGGCCAAACTTGCAAGGTGTGATTTATTTTATGGTTCAAAAATGGCTAAAGTATTTTAGGGAGATTCCAAAAGTTTTCTTGATTGCTAAATGTTTGGATCCTAAATGGAGATATGAAGGTGTTTGTCAAATGCTACAAATTTATTATGATGCTTTTTTGCAAATGGACTTTAGTAATGTTGTAATTGATGGTGAACAAATATTTTTTGATCTTCCTAATGTGCAAGATATGAAGGATGATCTACATAGGACTTTGATAGAACTTTTTGATGAATATAGGAGAAAGTATGGTAGTAATGAAGATAATACGGAGATTTCTTCTTCTTTTACTATGATGCCTTCATTTGATTTTCCCTTTGCTATGGACTCAATGGATCCTTTAGTTAGACAAATGCAAGGAATGTACCAAAATAGAACCTATGATAATCCAAGGAGCCAAGGTAATAGTGAATTGGATATATTTTTGCAAACTCGTTTTGTTTTTGGTGTTGAAGATAGTGGTCCGTCGATCGACGTGTTGAAATGGTGGTCGAAGAGAGTGGAGTACCCAATACTCTCCATGATGGCGAAGGAGTTATTTGCCGTCCCGGCATCCACCGTATCCGTTGAACAAGCCTTTAGCACCGGAGGTCTTATGCTAGATCAAAGAAGATCAACAATGAAGCCGGCAAACATTGAAGCTACCATGTTGCTCGATGATTGGTGTAGGGCCGACCTTAGAGCTCAAGAACCGGAATGGGATGATCGGAATGAGAGCGAAGATGAAGCCTTCACCGAGACGGATCGATCGGCATCGGCATCGGGTGCGGAATAGGAACCGTTGTGTTGTAATAAGAACTACGTCGACTTTGATTCCTCTATTAAAATGAGGATACGTAGGCAACTCAATTTTTGAAATTAAATTGAGTTCAAGTCCCTTATTATAATTTTTAGTATTTTTCTTGTCAAATGTAAAAATACTTATTCAATTGTCAAAGTGATTAAATTGAGCTTAATTTAATATTGTAATTTTTTGGATCAATATTGCAAACCTCCATCAATTAATATGCATTATCAACAATTTAATGAGTAAATTAAATATTTTTTAAAAAATAGAATATACATTATAAGTTGTCAAATTAACATTTCCTATTCATTAAATTAATTAATATAAAAAAATAAAATTTAAAATCTTTAAAAAAGTTAAAAAAAAAAAAAAAATTAAATGTCAAATTTTGGCCTAAAAGGCCGAGAGCAAATTCTCAAAACAGAGCATTGCTCTGTTTTTGCCTCCAGCAGCCCCCCAGCCCTTCGGCCCTTCCCAAGCAGTGCGAACCGCCGGGCCGGCCCTAGGCCCTACGGTTCGGCCCGGCCCGAAACCGGCGGGCCTAGGGCCGAGCCCGAAACCGTGGACTATGTGTAGGGCCGGGCTAGGTTTATGCTTCCGGAGGCCCGTGGCCCGCCGGGCCGGGCCCGAAACCGGCGGGCTCGGCCCGTGGGCAGGTCTATTTACAACACACCCCCCCCCAAAAAAAAAAAATAGATAAAAAATATATCTGTTATTCTGATGTTTTCTGGGCTTAAGTTGAAGTTATTTCTATAGGCTGTTCTTTTCTTGTATAAAACATGAATAGTACTCTGTTCTATGAGTATTTATTACACTATTGGAATAGTTTCAATCTTCTCTCTCTCTCCCCCTCACACACACACACTCTGTAGTCTGTATCTGAGCTTATGTTTTTGTCTTTTGTCATCTACACTGTTCATTTCTTTAAACACAGGTAAATTTTGAGGAAAATATGATTAATGTCAGATTTATTATTATTATTATTATTTTGGGCTTTGAATTATTGAATAGTGGAGTAGTTTACACTGGTCCTACGATAAGACTGCATTAATATTTCCAATTAAAGCTTTCAGCTGTAGACTGTAGTGTTCCTGTGTGTTTAATGGTTCATGTAATATTAGCAATCAAAGAATTAGTCACCATCCTTTCCATCCTATATATTAGCACAGCTAATATTATTTTTTTTGTGTCCCACACCAAATTCAAATAATATTGCATAATATCTGAAGTTCTGAACTATCCATTATTGGTCCTTACCGTACTCATTTGTCATCTTCAACTAGAGAGGAACATGCGCGTGGTAATTAATGATTGAGTCTCTATTGTACAAATTTCTTCAAACTTTCATTTATTTGAGGGGTTTTTTTTGGGTGAGCATCTTCATTTATTGATATTTTCATACTATAAATAAATTATGCCATGATAATTAGGAATCAATTTAAACCGTTGATTTTCTTAAGATCAATTGTTGACGTGATATAAAATATGATTGTAAAACATAATCAGCATAGTTTATAAAAAAATATAATTTCATATTTCTAAAAATGTATTATTTGCAAAGAAAAAGTATAATTACATACTCTATGTTTTTTTTAGTGTCCGCCGTCAACAATATACACATACCAATAAAATGTGTAAATTTACATTTGACCTCATTTATTATTTTCTTTTTATGAGCACCAGCTTATATATAACATTAATTATGTGAATAAAGTATGAAGAATTTAGTTATTTTATTATTAAATTTCGAAATGGGATACTTAAAAATAAATAAAAACAAAAACCTAATAATTAAACTTAAATAAGAATGGAGGAAATGTATAAAAAAAAATACTCCCTCCGTCCCATTTAAACTTTTATATCTCACATATATTCAATAAACATGTCAATTTAAATGGGACGGAGGGAGTATATAAAAACATACTGTAATATATATACAAACAATAATTTTGTGCTTATTTTTACTTCAGAATTTTATACTAATAGAGTTTAAAAGCAATTAAAGTCGTTGGCCATCACCAAAATATGAATTTCAACGCTATAACGCTAAAAATTTAACATCATTCGACACGTAACATGTTTGCATTTAGTCACACAATTATGGCTAATGATTCCAGATTTAAATGGCATCATTAACTTTGCAATAAAATTTGATTAATGGTCGAACCAATTAAGGTAAAATAAATGAATTTTAAGACCTTTAAAACAATTTAGGGACGTAAATAAATTCATCTAACTGTCGTCACTCGCACCAACTATCAAAATTTATTATTCTCGACGAGCTAATCCTAGTCAATAATAAACTCTACAAATACCCAATTCATTGATATTAAAATACTATAGATTATACGCATTTAATAGCGAAATATTAACTCTCATCTACGTTACGAAATTAATACGGAATAATTAGTTTGGGAGTGCGTGTGGCAGAGGATAAGTGGATGAGGATAGTATAAATAAAAAATTTAAAATTAAGAAATAGGTATAAATTAAAAAATGAAAAATAAATTGAAAAAAGGACCCCATTTGGGGCATGAAATTAGGAATGACGCTTTCTGTTTTCAAGGCATCGCATGTGCGCCTCTCTACGCTTTCTCGCATGTGCGCTTGTCCCGTTTCTTGCTTGCCCTACCCGCTTTTCCAATTTTGCCCCTTCTTTTCCCCGGTAATTACTCTCCCCCCTTCCACCTGTGATTGGATTCCCTGTACCTCCACCACTATAGTTAGCATGTTGCTCTCCTCTCCTCCATAATTACTGGTCTGATTCTCGATTCATTGTGTGCGGATTAGCTGGAGATAATTAGCTTTGATTGGGTATCATTAGCAAAGATCATACTAACTCCGTCTCATTTAAGTAGACCTGTATTCCGTTTCGGTCCGTCTCAACTAATAGACATATTTCCTTAAATGACAAAGAATATTTGGCTACAATTAACTTTGTCTCCTCAAAATTAATTATGGTCACACAATCTCCACTCTCTTGATTCTTGTATCTACAGGAACCGTCCCTACTTAAATGAGATGGAGTTAGTAGTACTTAATCGCTGTGTTTAATTTGTTGGTGCATTTAATTATGCCGGTTTTAAGTTTTTTTCTTTAAGCGCACATGCTTGTGTTTCTTCAACTAATCATTCCACAATGATCTGTCCGATGTTGATTAGATTGCTTATTTATTTATTTTTAATTTATTTATATATTCGTTTTTTTTTTCAAATACTCATGTGGTTTTTTTTTTTGGTAATGTGAATTAAAAAGAATATATAAATTGTAGAAAAATACTCCTTCTGTCCTGCTAAAAATGTTCTATTTTTTTTTTGGCTGTCTCACCGAAAGAACTATATTTCCTAAAAAGAAAAGAATTAGTCAAAATAAGAGGACAATTAGTTAAGAAATAAAGCTCTTTCGATGGGACGAAGGGAGTAATAGAATTCACATTGTGATTTTTATTTTTTTTCAAATAAGAAAATTAAATGGAAAAAATATAAACGATTCAAAATAAAAGATTGTGCAGAAATAATAAGACGGATGAAATATTACTCATGGTGATTACTAATTGGATTGGTAATTAACAAATAATTGACCATTCTGAAAAGTCTAATTTATAACATGAATAAATAATGAGTGTCCTAGGATTGTATTGATGATAATAAATCTTATAACATCATTATACATCAATCATTACAAATTATTGAGGAATTTAATTTAAGGAAATGGCTCGATCAAAAAAATAATTAAGGAAATGGAATTGCACAATCTTAACTTTGTAGTATATAATATTTGGTTGGGTTCTAGGTGACTTGTGACCAAACAAATCTAAATATAATCATACATTTGGTTACTTTTCTTTGAACATCCAAGTAAACCATGTTGATGAAAATGCATGTTATACTTGAAAATAGGGGTAAAGTATAAATTAGTCATGTAATTCTGATTAAATAAATGATATAAAAAAAATGAAAACAAAGATGTGACCAAACCATTAACTTATTATCTTGGGAAGATAAATTGGATTAGGATGAGAGATTTGAAACGATTAAAAAAAGCAAAAAAGTTGCGATTGCCGATGTAGGGCCAAATGCTTAAGGGATACCATATCCCCCTTTTTCTCTAATATAGATCTTTTTTGTCATTAATCAATTCAAGCAAAAGCAAGATTTATTTCTATTATTTTGTTTTTTATTCGGTAATTGCAACGGTAAATTGTAGACAACTTTTAAAAATGGACCACAAGTTGTTGTGGGTTGCGACCGTTCCTAAACAAAATGTTGCCGTTGTTATGTCACATTTCTAATATGTCATCCTTAGAAATGACTTTGTACAATTGCTTTTTTGTGAATATTTGTATGAAACAAAATTAAATTCATGCTAAAATAAGTAGGACATAATGAATTTTATTAAGCTGTAAATGTGCATGGATTTGAGTAGGAATTACTTGGATGGGATATCTGTCCTAATCATATTTTAAATCACTAATTTTCATATAATTTTCCATAAAAATTAAAACTAGTACTTTTGTGGATCACAATTGTTGGGATATTATGTTAAGGGGGAGCTTGAATTCAATTGTGTTTTGATTGGATTCCAAAACTCTCATAGAATATTTCCCTTACGATCTTTGATGATCCAGCTCAAGTTACAATGTATATTTTAACTTTATAGAAAAGCTCGCTTGTTAGAGAGCTCTCATCTTAAGTGTAACTTTAGAGCGTTTAGGTGAAAGTGCCTGTCTGGAAGAAATCCAAAGCGTCTGTCTGAAGGAAAGCAAAAGCACGCTTTCAGGGCAAAGCGCCTATCAGGACCAGAGCGCGCTTCCAAAGTCAAAGCACGCGCTTCCAGTTCAAAGCGCCTTCCAGGGCTAGAGCGCGCTTTCAGGTCAAAGCGCATCTCAGAGCCAAAGCACCTTCCAGGGCCAGAGCGCGCTTTCAGGTCAAAACGCCTCTCAGGGCCAAAGCGCCTCTCAGGGCCAGAGCGCGCTTCCAGCTTGAGCGAGAGCGTCCGACAAGCAGGTGAGATGTGTCAGCTGCCAGACCACGTGTCCGCTCCAGATTGCTCAACGGACTGTGAATTGTCTAATCGCCGAATGCACAGGGCTAGGCTCCTCTAGTCAAACGACTATCTTCCTAGTCAAGGAAGAATTCAAAATTTGGATTAGATAAGTAAGGAACACGCACTCTATCTCTCCAACGGATAGATTAGTGTCCCTTACTATAAATAGAAGGTTCAAACTACATAGAAGATGAGAGAGAGTGCAAGCAAACAAAGTAGAAACCATCCTACATCTCTCCCAGAAAGATCTTCGGATCTCAACCTTCTAGTTTATCCATAAGGCTTCAACTTCTATATCCATAAGCCTTAGAGAGAAATCCTAGTCTTCTACATTATGCTTCATTGTAAAAGGATTTCTCATTAGTTGGAAATTATACGAACCCAAACCCAAACCTAGTTTGAGAGTTTAGTTTGTAAAGGTTGTAAGGCTCGTGGAGTGCCTATCGTATAAACTCATAGGCTCGTGAGTGCCGATCATATAAATTTACATAGGCTCTTGGATGCCCGTTGTAAACCCCAAGCTTTGAGTGAAGTTCATCACCGAGTGAAGGTGGTAAGAGTGGATGTAGGAGCGTAACCTCCGAACCACTATAACTTTTGTGTTATGCGCTTTACATTCTTTATGCTTTGATTATTCATAACACACACTCACGCTCTAAGTGATAAACTGTTTTAAGTGCAAGATAACTAAAGCGAGTATAATAGCTCACCACATTCCGCACCGCACCACTCGTCAAGCAAGAAGCTTTGAAAGCGTGAAACACTTTCAAAGCGTCACACTTCGCAAGAGGCCGAAAAATCGAAGAGAAGTTTAACATTTCTCTACACACGCATTCACCCCCCCTATACGTATGTAACTCGCTACTTTCGGGACCAACAATAATTAATATTTGTAACTAAAAATTACATTTTAAGAAATGTTATATACCATAATTTTAAATACGTGAACCATATCTTGATAAATAAAACTAAAAATAAATGTTAAAAATAATTATAAATCCTTAATTGAATGAGTGAATCGTATTTGATAATTGTAATGAAATTGAAGAAAAAATATGTAAATTTTAAATTCTAGAACATGATTTAAAGTTTAAACAATGAAATTGACATAGAGAATCGGATGTGAAAATTATTAATCCCTCCGTCCCGTGCTAGATGACACATTTGGTTTCGGCGTGGGAATTAAGACATGAGTATTTAGCGTGTAAAGTGTATTGTGTTTAGAGATGCAATGCGATTTGTGTATTTAGATATATTTTAAAACTATATTATATGCATAAAAACATATTGATGTCTGATTTTAAATGATAGATCGTATTAAGACCTTTATTTTGATATAAAAATCAGAGAACAAACGAGCAAGTTATAATAATTTAAACTTTTAGAATTTAAATTATTTTGAGATGCGTGTTGAGAGACGAGTGAATGAAGAGATCTAATCATAGAATGTTAAGTGTAATAAGAGATAAATTATTTGTACCATTTAAACCTTAACTATTTTTCAAAAAAGAAACGAATTATCTAGCGTAAGACGTCCCAAAATGAAAAACAAGTCATCTAGCTGGGGACGGAGAGAGTACACTCTTATCCTCTCTTATTGAGTAAATGCTTTTTTATCTTGATAATATTTCCGACAAATCATTTTACATTAGGTGTTGCATCTAATGCCTACTGGCCACGTGGACCGGGCTTAAAAAATCAAAGCTGAGGTGCGTCGCAGGAGATAGACACCTCCCGTAATAATTACGTTTAATTCGCCTTCCTCATTGAAACCCCGCCTAAACTGCCTCACTCTTAACCTCTCGTTCTATATAAACCCCACAATCAAACCTGTTCTTCATTTTCTCTCTCTACACCAAATCAGAACGCATACTCCCTCTCTCTAGATACAATAAATATACTACTGACATATACACACGGACGCACAATCGCATATATATACAAGGATTGCTGTACGTGTGTGCATCAATTGAAAGGAATCAGGAGCTATTGTGTTGCTAAACAGTCGCTGCGATTTTTGGGAGTTTCCGATTTGAGTTGCTGTAGCTTCATTTTTTTTAACTCGGTGAGTTCGATTTTTTGTGGTTGAGATGGGGAGTTATCAGAATTGCGTCAATGGAGAAGCTGAGCCGCCGAGGCTGACGCCGTCGGCTTCGTTCAAGGCGAAGAAGAAACCAGGCGCCGCCATCTCCCGAGCTGGGTCGGAGGCGGATGACATCATCACTCTTTTGCATGGCTCCGATCCGGTGCGCGTCGAGCTCACTCGCCTGGAAAATGAAGTTCGAGGTCTGTGTCTGTGTGTGATAATTTTTGAATTTCTATGTTTGTTTATTGGTAGAAACCATAATTGGTTGGATTTTGGTTTTACTAAATCAAAGTTTTGGGCAAACCTCTGATTAATTTATTATTGTGTTGCTGTTTTGTTAGTTAAAGGCTGTTAATTTGGTGGAAGATCACTATTGTCTTCGTCTTTTCACAAAATCCCGTTGGCGTACTTTTTCGTTTTTCAATTTGGAAAGTTTTAGGGACTCTGATAAATTCTTATTTTATAGATACAGAATTTGGCTTTGAACCATTACCTTATTTATTATATCTGATTCAATTAACCCTTGATTACTCAATCTTCTTGCATATTCCTCCCTTCAGTTAGAAGTTCTAAAAGAATTGTTTTTCTTTTTTTGAAACAAAAGCTCATTTGAATAGTAACAAGTTGCAATGTGCATTCCAATTAATGAAATCTTTCTCTGAAGTCGAATACTTATAGTTTGTTAGTACCAAAACAGAAAATTCTAATTATGTGCGGTGTGCATAAGATGTATTTCTTCTCCTTATATTTAGAAGTATAACTATTGAAATTTAGATTTTCTTGGTGAATACGGATAGCGACCGTGGTTTCGTATAGCTAAAGACAGGAATAGAAAGAAAAAAGAAAAAGAAAAATGAATGGGGGCACCATGTGGGTATGTGTGGGCTGTGGACCTTAGGCTCTGAATGAGTGAACGTAAAGTCAATTACTTAGTCCCCACTGCATGTTGCTTATGGGGTTTATTAGATTATATCATTATACCATTTTCCATATTAAAGATATTGCTCTGCACACTTTTGAGATTCCTATCATTTATTTTAATCAGAATTACACTGTTTGGCTTTATTGGTTCATCTAGCCAATTAATTTCCTCTCCATTGAGTTGTGGTCCTTGGTCCTTGGTCCATAGAACTTTCAGAGTCGGGGAAATTTTGTCGATATATTTCAATAATGGATGTTGAGCCGTCACTGAAGTGAGATTTTGATGCGGATTTGGAGTTGTGGTGCATTTAATTGCTTTTTTTGCAGTTTGCATAGGGTGTGTACCACAGTTCTGGAAATCTATAATCTGAAATTGCTGTTAATGATAAATTACTAGATGCTACATTGAATAGTCCGTGCTTCAAAGATATGCCATACATTTGAACCCTCTTACAGGACAGTGAGGACCACTGCTGCTTCACCAATGGCTTTATCACTATGACTTTTTTTTCTTCATATGAAAAGAAAACATGGTCCCGGAATCTATCTTGAATTTAGTATTGAAAACTTGAGGTTTTTGTGCTGTTCAATTATTCAAAAGAATCTGAAGCCTGAATTAGGCAAATTGTCTATATGTTAATCAATTTAAGCAGAGCATGTTTAGCACGGAATTAGTTTGCTAGTTGTAAAGCAAACGCATATCTTGGTTTGTTGATTCATATTAAATAATATTGCAATTTGCAGAGAAAGATCGAGAATTGGGAGAGGCACATGCAGAAATCAAAGCACTGAAGTATTCAGAACGCCTCAAGGAGAAGGCAGTTGAAGAGGTACACTTAAAACTTACACATACAATGTTGAATCTTCAATATTTTGTAGATATATGCTGTAAAAGTTATGAGGGAGGAAGCGAATGTTAAAGGTGGATTTATTGAAGCTCTTCGAAATTGCTTGGGATTGATTATTGAAACAAAATATTCTCATGAGTGACTATTTTGCACTTATTGTTAATGGTGCTTTTTCCTCTTTACTGTTGCTCTTTTGCTCTTTACCCTATCTGTTAGGTGGTGTTCTAATTATTTTCAAGAACACATATAATTTCTCTTCATCTCGGGGGGAAGGTATCATATGACATTATTCTCTTTCTGTAGCTTACTGAAGAGCTTAAGAAAGTAGATGCAAAGTTAAAAGCAGCAGAATCGCAACTTGAAAGCAAGGTAAATTCAACAGATTCTGCGTTCATAGATTTCAGTCTTTATCAAATTAAGAACTTCAAAACTTTAAAATATCAATTTCTATTGAATATAAAGTTTTGTTATTCCCTGTGAATTTCAGAATCTAGAAATTAAGAAAATAAATGAGGAGAAGAAAGCTGCTCTGGCTGCACAATTTGCTGCAGAAGCCACTCTTCGAAGAGTGCATGCGGCACAGAAAGATGATGAGATGCCTCCCATTGAAGCAATCATCGCACCTCTGGAAGCCGAGTTAAAGCTGACCAGAATGGAGGTATTCAACTGGGCCCACTTTGAATTCCTCTAGCACTGACAATTCCAAAATCTTAGTCTAGAGATGGAGTTATGAAGGTGTTTAACTAAATACAAATCCATGGATGTATAATTTATTAGGTAGCAAAGCTACAGGAGGACAACAGAGCTCTTGATCGACTTACTAAATCTAAAGAGGCTGCTTTATTAGAAGCAGAACGTACGGTTCAAATGGCTCTAGCAAAAGCATCCATGGTGGACGATTTGCAGAACAAAAACCAGGATTTGAGTAAACAGATTGAGATATGCCAGGAAGAGAATAAAATACTGGACAAAATGCACAGACAAAAGGTTTCTGAGGTTGAAAAGCTGACTCAGACTGTTCGTGAGCTTGAGGAGGCTGTTTTGGCTGGAGGTGCTGCTGCCAACGCTGTTCGTGAATACCAGAAAAAAGTGCAAGAAATTAATGTAAGTCACGAATACAACAGTCTGATTATCTTACCCTAAACGTTGTGTTTTTCTTGAGGTGTAACTAATTGGAAATGTTTGAACAGGAAGAAAAAAGAATTCTAGACCGTGAGCTCGCACGTGCTAAGGTATCAGCAAATCGTGTAGCTGTTGTTGTTGCTAATGATTGGAAAGATGCCAGTGACAAAGTAATGCCAGTAAAGCAGTGGCTTGAAGAAAGAAAATTCTATCAGGTTCCCCTACATCACCTTGTTAACAGTTGATTGCTGATAAACATGATCTAATTCTTAGTTTTATGTAATTTATAGCTGATTATTAATTTTGGTAAACATTGAAGAAGATGAAAAACTTAGTTTATATTCCTACTCGTTTACTTGGCAATGGCATAAAATCAGTTTACGACTTAATCCTGTTGAGTGGCGATTAATTTGGACTTAAACTGGGGACTGAAACAGGGAGAGATGCAGCAGCTGAAAGATAAACTGGCAATTGCAGATCGTGCAGCTAAGGCAGAAGCACAGTTGAAGGTGAAGATATTGACAATCTTACTTCTTTCTGCTGCAATAATTTCCAATATTGATCTGATATCGATCTTCTTTGTATACTAGGAAAAATACCATTTACGTTTCAAAGTTTTGGAGGAAAGACTCAGAGTGAATCCAAATTGTACAAATCGCGTTCCATCACAAGGGAGAACCACGAGCAATGGAGCTCTACGGAGACAATCACTTGGAGGATCAGAAAACTTATCCAGACCATCATCGAATGGCATTCTATCAAGAAAAGGGAGTTTATCAGCTTCAGCCCGGATCATTAATGCCAGTTCATTATTAGAGAAGGAAAGAGATTCGTCGAGTTCTTTTGAGAGTGATGGTGAGCTATCCAATGGGGATAAGAGGGCGGCAGATATAAACGAGAAAGATAGTCGACTCACCAATGGCAATGGGATAACTCATCCTTGTGAGAACGGGAATGGGGTTATCTTGACTGAAAAGTTGTCAAACGGATATGAAGACTACGTTTCTGGAATGCTATATGATTTGCTGCAGAAAGAAGTCATTTCACTGAGAAAAGCTTGCCATGAGAAAGATCAAAGCTTAAAGGACAAGGACGATGCAGTTGAGGTATGGTGATAAATAATTCGCTCGTCTTCATACACTCTCTATCTCCCCCCTCCCCCTCTCTCTCTCTAAACTGTTATCTCCCATGAAAATTGGTCAGATGTTGGCGAAAAAGGTGGAAATGTTGAACAAGGCAATGGAAGTCGAGGCCAAGAAAATGAGGAGAGAAGTAGCTGCCATGGAGAAGGAAGTTGCTACTATGCGAGGTGACAAAGAGCAAGATCAAAGGAACAGGCGCCCTAGTGCTACAAGAGGAGCCATTGTTGGTTCTTATACACATTCTTCCTTGAGGTACGTTCTAAAACCGAAACCATATATACTCATGTTTACATGTCTTCCTTGTTAGGAAAGATTCGGATATATGAAGTATTCGTTTAGTCGTATAACAGTTTTAACGATGATGTTCGATAAACTTTGCAGGAACGGAAGGCACCTTTAGAGTGAATATTATCAGAGTGCTGTGGTTGTGAGAGGCGAGTGTAGTTTTGTGAGCATACAGCTTAACTTGTAAAGGATTATAGTTTCTATAATTAGTACTAATAATTTTGTATATCTTGTTTGCGAACTATCTGATTTTAGGATATATATATATATGTTTTCTGATTTGAGAGCTTGTGTAATGTAAATTGTAAATGAAGCTATAGTTTTGAGGCGGTGTATCTAGAATCATGATATTATGTTGATTATATAATAATAAGCATTGGTTTTTTTGTTTCTCCCTATATGTACGGTAACAAAGATTAGATATAAAGTTTCTATTAGGAAAAATAAATGCAAAGACATTTTAAAAAGGATTAATTGCAACCAAAATTACCAGCTTAAACATTTTTTTGCAAATTAAATGAGAAGATTTGCAATTTTTAGCATTTAATTTCCAAAAAAGAGACGCCAGAATGAAGTGTCGCTTGATTGGTAATACGTTTTCCCTTTAACTAAGAGATCGGAAGCTCAAATCACCTTTAGAAAAATAAAAAATCATTATTGATCATCCTTTAAAAAGATATACATATGCAATTAAAACGTTCTCAATTTTCTTGATGGCCGGAAAGATGATGTGGACGTCCCTAGTGACCGGAATGATGATGTGGATGCCACATCATTCAACAAAGTGCCACTCTTTAGAAAAAAACAAAATGGGGAATTGGGTGATGCTCTAGGGTTTTGAATTTGAATATTTATTAAAAAGTAAAATATAACGAAAAAGAAAACAAATAAAAATCGACCCTCATCTCTTGCCCCCCAACCAAGACTGTGACAGTAAGGTCGAAGGTTTTTATCTTCACCCCTTAAAACCCTGAACCCAAAACCCCCCCGAAGTCTAAACAAGACAAACACAACCACAATTTTCATAGCGAGAATCCAAAACCATTTATGAATGGCCCTTCTTCTCAAGCCAAACACTCCTCTTAAACGCATGGCCGCTCGTTTTTTTCACCTTTTCCCCTTCTTCTATTCATTCCTTTCATTCCCGCGCCCGCTGTAATCTCGCCGTATCCTCTTCCTTCTCTCTTTCTAAGCCCTCCTTCACAATTCTCACCACCAGGTATGTTTTTTTTGCTCCATTGTGTATTGCTTCGCTATGTGTGTATTGGTGTTTCAAGTGGCACTCTCGGCTGTGGATTTTATTTGAAAAAGAATTAGTAATCTACGCATTTCCAGTTTCCCAGAATTTAGAAGAAAATGGGTTACTGAATTTAGCTTAATTCTTACTTACGTAGTGTTGCATTTGTGTGCGTGGGTTCTCCAGTAATGTGGTAACTATGAATACCATTTCGTGTTAATTGTTTCTTGCGTTTCATGTGGGCTTATGAGCGTAAACTTTTTGTTCCTCTTGTTGCTTTTCTTGTTAAGCTCTATTTCTTTTGTTTGTTGTAGAGCTCATGCTGTGGTTCCAAGAGCATTCATGTCCTCAAGTGCCAGCACCGAAGCTGTTCGTGAGGGTAAAGTCTCGAGAGAATATGGGTCGGAGCAGATTCAGGTGAACTGCTTGCCTTAGTGAACATGTAATAACTGAGCTATTGAATTGTAAAAGTTTGGTTGGATTTGTCTTCCCCAGTAACTGATCATGATCTTATCTCAGGTACTGGAAGGGTTGGATCCTGTAAGGAAACGACCTGGCATGTACATTGGAAGCACCGGATCTCGAGGTCTTCATCATTTGGTTTGTTCTTTCCTCCTCTGCATTTTTTTGCTAGTTGAAATCCAGATTAGTGTTACTTAAATCAGTTTTTGCTTTAATTTTAGGTTATGAAATCTTGGATAATGCTATTGATGAGGCACAAGCAGGACATGCTTCAAAGATTGATGTGATTCTTCTTGCAGACAATTCAGTGAGCATCACTGACAATGGAAGAGGGGTACGTGCCTGATTCTTTACAGATTAGGGATTTAGGGTATAATTAAGTGGAAAAATATTGGTTTTAAGCAACATCATTATGTATCTCGTTTCAAAATATTTTGGTCAAATGACATAATATAGCAGAATATTGCAGAGTGAGCTTTGTGCAGTGTCATTTTTATTAGAGATGTTCTTCAGATGCTCTTTATTTTGTCCTCTGAAGATCTTCAACTTTATCACCATGAAATACAAAGCAGGTTTAGGATAAAGCAATCTGTTGAACAATACCAGCTGTAGTTCTTCCAGTGATATCTTATCTCACGTCTCAATCTTTAGTTATATGTCTCAAGTGGAAAAGTCTCGAGTTCTGCTTCCTCGACCCGTAAGAGTTTTGATGCATGTTAGAATTTCCTGAGGTTATGATACCATCCTTGATCAATCGTTTAGTACTTTAGTGTTTATTCCTGTATATTCACTACTAAGTGTAGAACTTGTTTTGAGGCGTTCTATGAGTATACTACCTATGGATGCTGCCTGTAGATTCGTATAAGATATATTTACTCAACTTATGTTACTTATGCATTACAGATCCCAACCGACATGCATCCAGCAACAAAAAGTCTGCTTTGGAGACTGTCTTAACGGTAGATTTTGTTTTACATACTATCAGTTATAAATTGCTTAGAATGTCTTACAGCCCAATTTCCATGTCACAGATACTTAACACTCTTAATGCATCACTGCAGGTTTTGCATGCTGGTGGCAAGTTCGGTGGCACAAGTAGTGGTTATAGCGTATCTGGTGGACTTCATGGTGTGGGTTTATCAGTTGTCAACGCATTGTCAGAGGTGTCAGTTCTTGTTTAGTAACGCTCTTATGTTTGTATCTATATGTTTTGCTTTACTTCCAGAATTAAGTTTTAGGGGATGAAAAATGACCTTTCTTCCCATGGGTAACTAAGATAGTTTTTATACATTCACACTTCAACAACCTTCTATTTGTTAATGTTAATGGTTGTTTATATGGCTGGCTCAGCCACCAATTCTACAAATTTTGCTTCATTACAATTTTTTTTGGAGGAGACTGGTTAATCAGAAATTTTCATTTGTTCCTCTGCTGACATGTATTGTCATCTGATGTGTGTAGACTTGTGGTTGTTTAGCATAATGAACATCACTTTTATCAGCTTCACTTAGATAGTAATCCTTCTATATGCTCGTGGTCAGACCCTTGAAGTTACAGTATGGCGTAACGGTAAAGAGTATAAGCAGAACTATTCCCGTGGGAAGCCTGTGGCAAAATTGATCTCTCGTGAGCTTCCAGCTGAAATGAAGGACCGCCAAGGGACTCGCATACACTTTTGGCCAGACAAAGAAGGTCGGTCTTTACTTTAATTTTTTAGTTTCTTTGAGTTGGAGCAGTGATGAATTGAATCAGTGATTGACTAGCCTTTCTCTTATTACAGTATTTACTACAGAAATTGAGTTTGACTACAACACAATTTCTGGTAGAATCAGGGAGCTTGCCTTTCTAAATCCTGAGGTATTTTTAACAATTTAATTGTGAATCCTATGTGATGGGCATTTTTATAGAAATTTATATATGTTGCAATTTCTGATTATCATCCTTTAGCAATTTCCCAATTTATATCACTAAGCTGTAGTAATTTCCTGTATTTTCTTAGAATTGCCTCGTTGGTGAAATTATTCACGCTAAATTGTGACTTTTTTTGTAATGGATATATATAGGAGCTTAGATGTTTTTTTTAAGTTTTGATTTTTTTATACAGCTCTGATTCTTCTTAGACCATCATTTGGGAGGAACACTAATATATGCTCTGAGAACATGTAATGACAATCCATATTTTCACTGTCAGGTTACAATTGCTCTTGAAAAACAAGATGTGGACCCAGAGAAGACGCAACATAACGAATACAGCTATGCTGGAGGGTTAATGGAATATGTAAAGTGGCTTAATACTGATAAGGTATGCTAATGTTTATATAGCTTCACTTTTGTGATTGCTTGGCTATGTAACTACTGCAAAGTTGATGCACTTAAGGTGACTTGAATTTCTCAAATGTTCCATTTCATTACTCTGAAAGTCATGAGCTACTTTGCTGTTTGATCTAAGTGAATTTGAAGGTTTTCCATTTATTACTATATGCTTTAAATCCTACTACTATTATCATTTTATTGCAAGAAATGACCTGCATATTTTCTGGTCCAGAAACCATTGCATGATGTTGTGGGGTTCAGAAAAGAAGTAGGCGGAATGTCAATTGATATTGCACTTCAGTGGTAAGAGTAAAATTTCATTTATCATAAATCTCTTGTTTCTTTGCTTTTGCTTTGAAAAGTAAACCTTGTAATGTCGTGCTATGTACAAAAGAACAATTTATACTGTTGAGAAGGGTTGTCTTTTTTCTAAGGAATCCTTGGGGAATTAATTTCACTATGTTGATCTTTATACAGGAGTTCTGATGCTTATTCAGATACGTTGTTAGGATATGCTAACAGCATTAGAACAGTTGATGGTGGCACCCACATTGATGGTGTCAAAGCTTCACTAACGAGAACCCTCAACAATCTCGCAAAAAAGTCTAAAGTCATTAAGGTATTCTATATCAGCTCTGGCATATTCCAATACTTATTCTTTTTAAGTCATATATTTTTGCTGAAGTTTTGATTTCGATCTATAGGAAAAGGATATTACTTTAAGTGGAGAACATGTAAGAGAGGGTCTGACTTGTGTGATTTCCGTGAAAGTTCCAACCCAGAGTTTGAAGGACAAACAAAGGTGTGCCATTTCATGTGCACATTAATGCTTAAGCCACTTTCTAGAAGAAACTTCTTTTATGATATTCTAATTGAACATTTATTTTAGTCTTACATTTTCATTTTGGTTCTTAAAGACGAGATTAGGAAACCCGGAGGTGAGGAGATTGTTGATCAATCTGTTCTTGAATATCTTACTGAGTACCTGGAGTTGCATCCTGATGTCCTTGATGCAATTCTATCGAAATCCCTCAATGCGCTCAAGGTATCTTCAGAATCATCAGTAATATCTACTGTAGTTATCTAAGTTTTTTTTTTTTTCTAATTGTATTTAACCCTGTTTTCTTAGGCAGCTCTAGCTGCAAAGAGGGCAAGAGAATTGGTGAGGCAAAAGAGTGTCTTAAAATCCTCTTCTCTTCCTGGGAAGCTCGCTGATTGTTCAGCTACCGATCCTGCAGAAGCGGGTATGATCATATCCTGTTATGTAAAGAAAACAAGTGTAATATTAAGAGATATGAAGACACTATATTTTGTAGTCTGCACCCTTTCTGCCAGGAGGATTAATTCATTTCCAAAATTTCAGAGATATTCATAGTTGAAGGAGATTCAGCTGGTGGGAGTGCTAAACAAGGTCGTGACCGAAATTTCAGGTGATGACAATTTTTTTTTTTTGTTTTTTTTTTTTTTAATTTCAACCATTTAGTCTCATTTCCTGCCGAAAGGGAAGAGCTTTACATTACCTCTTCTGAAATATAAGCTTTATTAGCAGACAACTGTAGAATAAGGAAGAAGCATCCGTGTTTCTAATATATGTTCGAAAGGGTTCTTCTATATTTTCCTGTTAGCTTCCCTGTATTAGCAAATGAAAGTTTGAAACATGGTATTTTGCAGGCAGTGCTACCTCTACGGGGTAAAATTTTGAACATTGAACGCAAAGATGAAGCTGCCATGTACAAAAATGAGGAGATACAAAATCTGATTCTTGGTTTGGGACTTGGTGTGAGGTGTTAGTCTTTCAGATGCTATTTTGTTATTTTATATCGGGTACTAAGGCATATCTACCGGTTCCTTCCTGCTAATTGAGTACCTTGTGATTTCAGGGTGAAGATTTTAAGAAGGATGCACTTCGTTATCACAAAATCATAATATTAACAGATGCTGACGTGGATGGTGCTCACATTAGGACATTGTTATTAACCTTCTTCTTTAGATATCAGGTACGTAAGGAGTGTAGCGTTGTGGAAGTTAATTCATATCTTTTGTTGATCTAGTTGGTAATTTAGTTTTCATTGGATTCAATTGCTTGCAGAGATCTTTGTTTGATGCAGGTTGTATCTACGTTGGTGTTCCTCCTCTATATAAGGTATCTCGAAGATAATATCCTAAGAACACTATTCCTTTGAATTTGAGTACGAAAGGGACATAGCTTCTTTCCTGTAAGTTTCATTCGGTTTTGATATGTCTGTATCGACTTTCAGGTTGAGAGGGGAAAGCAAGCACACTACTGTTATGATGAAGCAGAACTCAGAAAACTTCAAAGTACTTTTCCTGCAAATGCATCATACAACATTCAGAGATTTAAAGGTAGAGTCAAAGAGGTTCTTAATTAGACGTTGCCTTTTGTTTAAATAAAGAAACTCATTGGAAAAACAACATTTGACTCTCACGCTGGTAGTCTAAGGGCTTTAATGATCCAAATCAGGAAGGAATTAATATTTTTATTTGTATGCATTAAATATTGCAGGTTTGGGGGAGATGATGCCTTTACAGCTTTGGGAAACAACGTTGAATCCTGAGACTCGACTACTGAAGCAATTAAGAGTAGAGGATGTGGCAGAAGCTAATGTTGTTTTCTCTTCTCTCATGGGAGCCCGAGTAAGTCAATCCTGACCACGTTTATGTTTTTCTTGTTTGTTTCCTCCCAAAAACAGCTGGTGGTTCCAATTTGTAGCGCATTAATTAGTGAGACTGCAAGTTTAGACAAATTTTCTGAGGATGAAAAAGGCTTATAGATGCAATTAGAAGACTAATCCTCATACTTATAATCATTAAATCTATGTTTTGATGGTAGTGCCTTGTTTTCAGGTTGATTTCAGGAAAGAACTCATTAAGAACTCGGCAAACGTTGTCAATCTTGATCATCTTGATATATAAAACGTGTCGTTGCAGATTTGAGGATTTTGGAGCGAGGAAGCTTAGATGATTCATCGTAGTCCAATTTTTTTGTACAATACTAGAAATGATCAGTGCAGATTTTGAGGGATTTATAAGAGAACTACTTCTCTCTGTGTTAAAAGTGTCTTTGCATCCTGGTCCTGCATTTCTCTTTCTCTTCATCACTTCATACCATCTGGTATATATATAGGTTGTAACTTATATGTAATTTTAATGTCACCGCATTTTCAATTGGCTCGTCACAACTTGATTAGAAATTTGAAATTCGATTAGAATTTGTGTAGTATTATTAGTATACTATGTCCAGAAATTGCAACCCAAGAGTTTAAACTTAAATTTCTATTATTCCTAGAGAGAAGTACCAAGGTAACTAAATAGTAATAAGAAACAAATAACAAAACAAAATTGAATTAAATTATTAAAAACATGTTATGATCAAGTAATTAGACAGTACTTCATGAAGAAGATAAAAGCAAGATCTGCATTTTTATAACAAATCTTACAATCTCAATACACTTCATGCAACAAGTTGTAAGAAGTGCATGCCCCAAATCACAATCTATTCATTATCAAAAACCTATTCCCAAGATTAAGGCAACGCACAAATGCTTGTCCACCAATCATAATCTGATTTTCAACAGCTAGCACACTAATATTCTCAAATATCACATCTTCAGATTCATAAGCAAAGATCAAAATGTTCAGATAAATTTCACCCTGCATTTGCTAATTGATCGATCAATGCTTTCACCTTGCCATGGTACTTTTGATCTCTCTGGTAGTGCACTGTCACAGCAGGTATATTTCTAACCAGAAGCCGTTGGCCAAGTATCATGCCGATCTTTGCAGCAGCTGCAACGTCTCTAGTGCTCTCTTTCTCTTTCTCCATAGCCAACCTTAGAGCTTTCTCTTGAGAGCTAGCTGCAGCAGCCACCGTCGCAGTAGGTGTGTGGACAACTTGTGCGTTTACATACTTGTTTGTGAAATGCATTCTCAGTACGTATGGTTTGAGAAACTTCGTCACTCTTTCTGGCCTTACTGGAGGAGGAACCACCATTTTTGCTACACAAAAACATGAATAACAATTTGTTGAATTAGCATCAGTGAGATGCTACTTTCTCTACGTTACATTGTTTTTATCATCTCCGGTCATGAATTCTTGACGGAAAACTGGGCTCTAGTCTATCTCTATCATTAAACAAGTAATCAACTCTCTATTCTTTACAATAAACACTATGATTAATACAATAGATAAATCCATGGAAAGCATGTAACTTGTTAGCTAGGATGGGATCATGTATACAGTCATATGCAGCAAATATCATGGCTAAAAATTTAGAAACAAATTCCAAATCAAAGATGGATTAGATTTTTCCCAATTTCAAGGTCTTAATCTCCATTCGACATAACCATATACATTCTGCATTCTTCAAACTGAAAGGGATATCAGTTCTCAATTCCAATAACAGAATCGAATTGTGGGATTCTTTGAGAAATAAAGTCACATCACTCCAACTAAATTCATAAAAAATGTAATTTTCCCTGAGCAAATTTTTGACAAGAAATCTATCAAGAAGAAATTGCATAGATATGCACCTAAGAAACACATTTACATCCGACTGCACAATAATCACGCGAGCATAGAAATATTGGAAGCATATAGACTACCTAGATTGCCTTCAACAACAGATATTAGGTTCAGATTTCTCCCACATAGAGTAAAATAAAACATACCAATAAATTTAAATATGCTAAACTGAACTCAGTATCCAATTCTAAAACACAATAGCACTCTCTATCTATGCATTGTTCAACAGTAGGGGTAAATGCATCAATATACACTGTGATCAGCGATCAGTTCACGATTGAAAACTTACTCCAGATTCATTTCATATAATTCCACCATTAAACCCATGGCAACATGTTGCAATCCTACGAAACCCACTACTAAATTATTGGAAAATCTGGGAAAAATTATCACTTCCACAAGATATGTAGCGTCCTTTTTAATTATTGAGAAATACGCCGTCCACATTAGTCACCATTTCAGGGTTCAGAAATTTGCATTCATTCATAATACATACAATCGATTAAGCTGAGCAATAAACATAAGAAAAGATATATAATCATTGAATGAAACTGATGATTTCATACCGGAGATATGAGTGGAAGAGTTGCAGAAAGCGGCGGCGAGAGAGTGGGAGAGGGCGAGGAGAGAGGGGAAGAAGAGGGAGAAAGCGGCGCGTAAGGCAACTTATTTTTTTGAGAGGCGATTAACGCTTTTCTTTAAACGCTAAAAGGACATTTTATTTATTTATTTTTAATTTGACCATTATTATTATTGTATGTATGGATATTATATTGTATACTCACCGATTTTTTTTTTTCCCCCTGTTATTGGAAAATTCGTTTTCCTAAAACTTGACTTGATGCATGTGTTTGTGGGTGTAAGAATATAAAAATTTGTCTAATTATTCTTTTGTGACGATTATAAACACATGCCAAATCCTTTACAATTTCCCCTCTCTTGTTAAATTAGATTTCTTTCATGGGCTAAGTAAAAGTAGATATAACCCAAGATTAAGACCTTCCTTGCCACGTGTGACGCCACCAAGCATCAGAGAGGGAATATCCCAACCTAAGTATTCGAATCAGTTGCAACATGTATTCTTTAACAAACACAAACAACTCTTAAAACAGACACATCAAAACTCATCATGACAAAGTCTCCTTGGAAGCAAAAATTCAGTTATTAATGGAGAAGGTGGCTTCCATAAAAGTGAGTTCTCATTCTACTTCTACAATTTCTCACTTTTCTTCTTACATTTTCCATTTTGCACCCTTCTTGGCATATGTTGTTCGATCATGTTCTTATTTTTCCATAGATTTTACTTTTATTACAAGGCATAATTAATTTTTCTGCATAAGCGGCTTTTGAATTCTGCTAAGAAATGCTCATATAGGATATGACAGTTAGTTCTGTTAATTATGATTTTGTTAAGATTCTTGCAAACTTTTGCCACCATGGTTGAACAAACTCAATTCTTTTCTTGAAGGAAAGTGATGCTATTTACATTTTTAATGCCTAATTACATCCTAACCAATCCAAAGAATCTATTCCATCAATTCTTTTCACAAGATGCTGTAATCTCTGAGGTTTTCAAGAAATGTTTCTCCTATCTTTGATCCATCCTTAACAAAAATGGCTGGATACCCCATTGGAGCTTCAACCCAAGCTTCAGAGCCTTCTTTATCATGTACTTTTCCTGTCCAAACATGCTTCCATACATGATGGCTTTCTCCTTTTGGGAAGTAAACCTTCACAACTTCCTTCCCTTTGTCGAGTACAGGCGCCACTAGAATCTCCGTCCCGACTAGGAATTCCTCATATGTTAGTGTATGAACATGTTCGTCTTTCGGGTAGTGAAGGAAGAGGTGTCGACAAACTGGAAGCCCTTTCTCCGATGCTTCCTGCACAGCAAAAGTCGAAAGAAGAGCATGTTTTTGGATTAGCTTGTGTTGAGAGTAAGGTTTCTTGATTTGGATAGAATGCTAACTATATAGTATATACCTTTACTAGGTGGATTCTGTAAAACTTCCATGCTTTGTATATCTTTGCGAATCTTGAGAAATGAGAAAGCGTTTTCTCGTTGGAGTAGAACTGGCTATTGCTGGACGGCTTGTTTCCCTTGATCCACGAATACACGAAGCAAAATTAGTTCTCATAAAAATGGTGTTTTGAGCTTTGTTTGTGTGTGTGAAAATTCACTTACTTCGTGTGTACGAAAGACAGTGGTGAAGGCGTTGAGCTCCATCCATCGAAGAAGAAGCTCTTCGCTTCTCTGATACTTGAAGAATGGTAGATTCACAGCACAATAGCCTCCAATATCACTATGATTGAAAGCATAACCAGAAATTCCACTGCTTAGTAAACCTACCACTGCACTTTTTATCCCATCATTTTCTTGCCAACTCACCATTTGATCACCTTCCCAAAACAGACTAGCCCATTTTGGGCTATTTCTAAATCCAGCCCTCATGAAGAAAACCAAAGATTTTTGTGAATCTTCGATTTCCTTCCCAACTCGACTGCTTTTCCATTCTTCGACAAATTCTCTATTCACTCTAGCCCAGATCTCAGGATACCTGTTGTGGGCTGTGATTGGATCTTCTCCTGGAATATTTCATTTCAAGATTAGTCATATTTATATTAGGTAATGATTAGATGTGAAAATGAAAAGAATTCAGAGATCAAAACCCGAATAGAGGCAAGCATCGATAGGAAGGCCTTCGCCAAAATCAGCCATCCAGCCTCTAACTCCATCTTCCACCATTTCTTGCAAAATCTGTTTGAACCATTTTTCGGATTTCGGGTGTGTGAAATCCAACATTCCCACATCAAAAGCGGTGTTGGGTACCATGTAAGGCCCTCCATTTTTGTCTTTCACTAAGATATCCAGTTTCTTGGCTTCCTCAAAGAGGTGTCTTCTTACATTCTTCTTTTCATCCATCTGCATTAATGTGTATGATGAATATCATTGAAAATGAAGCTAAAATTTCTAAAACAAGCATGTAATAGAGTAGTGTCAGTGCTCACTTACTGGAGCTAAACAAGGATTGCAGTAAGTCATCACTTTAATATTCTCAACACTAAGATCTTTGATCATTTGCTTCCAATCTGAGTACCTACTTGAATCCACTTCCCAATTCCACCATAGCTGCGACCCAATCACAGTCTTCCTTTGTCCAACCCAATCCTTCAAAGATTCAATTTTTAAGTACACACAGATAAGGAGATGAATTCAATGTAAGTCATTTTTTTTCTTTTCATTTCAAGAAAGTGCAGTTTTCTACCTGCAACCAAAAAGCTGATATTGGTGTATCCATGGATTGAAGCTTCTCCCAGATTTCACGAACCGCGTTGTTTCCTCCTTGTAGTCCCACCACAGCTCCTGAGATTATCCATTCAGGAAGCTCTTGAGGTCTACCTATGGCTTCTGTGAAGCTCTCAATGAGCTCAGATGGTGAGTTTCCATTCAAGATTCTGCCTTCAATCATGTCACCATACATCTACATTGCATTTCCAAGAAAATTAGAAACTTCAAACTTTGTTCTTCAAATTAGGCCAATACAACATATATGAATTATCATTAGTCATTACCTGTATCTGGACTGATTCATCATTTGTCAGATCAAAGACTGAATAATTGTATCCTTCAAGATAAAGTGATTTCATCTTTGATGTTATGTAAAAAGGTGAAGGAGCATAAGTTGCGCACTCATCACCTCCAGCCCTGCACTTGAAAAAAAGGCTTATAATCAAAATCATCATTTAAAAATTCAATCTTTTTATGAAAAATGATTTTCACCTGTAGCTAACTAAATTAGCAGCAAAAGTAATGGGCTGATCCCCTCTCCCAATTCCTTGTTCTTGAACTAATATTGGTACCCTTTTCCCCTTCAAATCCATGTGAGAGAACTGCTCTCCAAACCCATAGAATCTCTCACTCTTTTCACTAGAATAAGTGATGCAAACCCTATTAAATTCAAGAAAAGCTGCATTCTTCATCACCACATTCTCCTCTTCTTTTGGAGAGAATGTAACCACCACTCTCCTCATTGAGAAATACCCACACCAACCAATTCGAAGCCTCCGAATTCGACCCAACCTTCGAGCAAAGCCTCTGTATCCATAGCTTCTCAGAGAGACTTTCGGGCCCCGGCCCGAATTCGGCCTCCCGAACCTCACTTGAAACCCTACTTGATCACCATTTTTCTGATCAAAAAGCATCCAATACTTAGCATATGCAGCTAAATTCTTCTCAGCCATCTCCAAACTTCCATTCTCAACTCCATTTTTCCTTCCCTTCACACTAAAAATCCTTCCTTTGATCAGCACAACGGGCTTTCGGGCCCCATCCCTATCCGGGCCTTCCTCCAATTCTTGATGATCATCAGAAACTGATGAAAAATCAGATTCTTGAATGACTCTGATCTCATCAATAGTTTGATGATTGCATATAAAACGGATGTTGCTATCTTTGATGAGAAATGATCCTCTGCTTTCTTCAACCTCTGTATCAGCTACGGCTGCAGAGACGAAGGCCCGGCCCGAAACTGTGGCCCATATGGATCTTGAGAAGTTGGATTTTCGGCAAATTGAGAGAGACCCTCCATTTCTTGAAGACCAAATTAGCTGAAAATCATGGCCTATATCATAAACTTGATATGGAGGAAGGGTTTGAGGATCGAAGAAGAGAGTTCCTTCAATTAAAGGAAGAGTCTTTGGCTTTGAAGGAAAAGGGTTGTTGATGTGTTTATGGTGTTTTTTGGTTGTTTTGAAGGATGCCATGTTTAGAATTTTGGGGAAGTTTGAATATATTTTTTTTCTTACATCGTTGGTGTTTTATAGTACTGTTTTTCAGTTTCTTACTGTGTTTTTGTCTGGATTTGTGCTGCCTTTTTCTGAAAATTCTGCGGTAAATTTTCTTTTATGTTTTTGGAGTTCTTAGATTGGAGGAATTATCTGATTTGCAGCTTGTGTAAAAGCTGAAGTTGAGAAATCTGTCATCATTAAATTGCTATTATGAGTAAACATTAAATTGCACCCATTTTTTTTTTAAAACTTTATTCTTAAGTTTTTCTTGAATCTTGATCGCTGTCTGCAGTAGATAGACGAATATTAATATGTAAAAAAGAAAATTTTGAATAAAAGAAATGAATACTGGTATTTTCTCTTTATTGCTTGGAAAAAAAAAGAGATCAAAATTTCAATTTTTCGGCTGCTCTTTCTTTTGAGCAAGTTATTGCTTGACTATTAATTTGGCTTAGGATGAAGACATTATTGTGTTAACCGTATTATTCATGCGTGAAGAAATAGAAGTGAGAATCTGTAATAATACAAAACAAAACATACACCAAAAATGGTTCAGTACCCACGCACGAATCTAGACGAGTTTCTTGAAAGATTCAAGCCGATATTTATATTGGTAGAAGATGCATCAAGACGTAAATCTAGCCAAGATTCACTCCCATTTCCGATTATCTGCTGCTCATGTAGCCCCCTCCTCATCAACATGCAATCCCATGAGATTGGAAACTTTTGTTTATACAAAATTCTTACACTTAGAAATTAAAGAAAATTGTCCCTTCTTCTTTTTCTGTCAGGATTTTGGTCCCAAATTTGATCTGGGTTCAAATTGTACTCCATTCGTCCCAACTTATTAGTTTATTTTCGTTATTTCGTACCTCGCACATATTCAATAAAGTCGACTAGTAACTTGGGACGAAGGGAGTATAACGTATCTAGCCATTTTTCCGAGCAGATGCACCACTCTGTTAACTTTATATCACTAAAAATTATGAGGATCAAAAGCCTTTTTTACATTCATATTGAATCTTGATTATCACAAACATATTAAGAATTAGTGTAGAATCAAATACTTACATGAGTACACATCCTCAAGATCCAGATTTTGTTTAGATAGAATCTGCCATAGCTGCAACCTCCGGTTCTGATCCTTCGATTGAATATGGCAACATAAAGAGCTCGATCTTCGAAAGAAACACGGTTATACTCTAATGCAAGGTAGGCATCACCCAAATCGGGAAACTAAAATGTTTCAGAATATCCTGGTCCATGACTATCCAGAGAGGTACTGAATCTACACTCTTCAAGTAATACACACCTAAATCGACATGGATCACTCTCCTCGGCCACCCTTTCTCCTTCTTCGACGCTACAAAATAAATGCTATTACTTTCACACTTCGAATAATGGGCCGAGCACACAGCAATACAGCTACTATCACCACCAACAAAAATAGTGTGGCTTCCCAGATCCATCAACCTAATCCACTGTTTCTTGTCAAAGTCGAAATTGTAAACCAGAAACGATGTTGATTCCACACGAGACCTCCATTGATGGCCCTCATGATGTTGGTAAACCATCCATAAATTCCCAGATGATTCGACCAAAGATATTCTGTCTGAACCCCCAATAAGAAGGGATAAGGCAACATTTCTAGGAGGATCTTGGCCACCTACAGCAGTGACGCCTAAACTATCGAGGTCTACAAGAACGAGGGTTCCCATGAAGGAGAGAGCAAAGATTTGATCTTTGACACACGTAACATCTATAAACTCAGCATGAATTCTATCTTTGATACATCTCCAAGAACTATAGCCAGGTCTACAGAAAGCTAGTTGCCTCAAAGGGCCATAAATTATCATAACCACCAAATCCTCATTAGCACTCGAAGTAGATGGAATCCTAAAAACATAGGCTCTCTCTATGATATCATACCAACTCAAGAAATCTCCAAAGCTGATCCGTAGTGAAGATTTAGGCGGAAGAGTTAAAGAAACACGAGTAAAGGGATTCAGAAGCTGCATTTGAAGATCATTTCCTATAGTTACAAGCCAACCGAAGAAGAACCCCAGCACCGCCTACTATGAACCTCGGGTAGCTCTAGACTAGAAACTGTATTTCTATACAAGCTTAATAAACTCGTGAAGCCACTGTATTCTTCGTTGGAGAACATTAGTACCGGAAGCTGAGGACCTGGATTCCACTGCTTATATAAATAAACTAATCGCCACGAGCAACAAACAGCAGAAAACGAAAGGAAATCCTCAATGGCGGATAAATGTGTAGCAACTTTGTGAATGATATCATATGGAAGTGTGGACCAATCGGCCATTATTGAGCCTGCAACACAAGGATTCATGAGCTGATCGAGATAGTATAACTTTGTTATTATAGTAATCCTTAACAAATATACAAATATTCTGCCCATATTCTCACACGAGTAAAGAAGCTAACTCTTTCTTCCTCAATTGCAAAATCACGCTTACAAACTAATGATACTTCCATCAATTCTACCTTACTGCAAGCAGTGAATTCAGTTTTTCTCTCAGATCGTGATAATCATTGCGCACAAACCAAGAAATTTAAAATTAAATACTACATTTCGATCCTAGCGCCTTAATTTTGCTTCCAAAAAGCATTATAAACAAAAAAATAGCAAGGGATTGAAACGTGAGAACAAATTCATCCCTCCCCGCAATCAACTGCAACTCAATCATCATACATTACAGCACTAAATCCCGAATAAGAACAACATGAAATCAAATTGAGTGTAGAGAAATACCAGAGAATCTATACGCCCAATTATGGCCCTAAACGTACAGAAGCGGGAGGAGTAAGAAAATCAGCCGCAGCGCTTAGCGCAACTTTTTTCGTAAAAATGCAGATCAATAATTTTGGGAAGGCAGAATATAAAATAAAGAATGATGTTGAAAAATCAAGAGAAAAATACCAGAATTCTAAACAGGGTAGTGATTAGTGAAGCGGACGACGACGAAGAAATCAATAAATTTGATTCTTTTTTGGAGTAAAATAAGCTTTGTAGTTCTATTTAAGGAGAAGTGGGCTATGAGAAAAATTATTAAGGCCCAAATCAGGCTTGTTTATTCTTTTGAGCTTTCACCCATTTTTTAATTACTAACTACTCCCTCTACCATTCATCTTTATACATTACCCTTCCTATCCCATTTTCTTCCATTCCGTGTTAAATTTTATAAGGCATGTATATTAAAGAAAATATATTAGAATAGTTAAATACTCAATCCGTTCACGAAATATGCACGACTATTATTGTCTTTTATCCGTTTACAATTTATATGCATAGCTATTCGTGACGTAGACTCCGCATAAAAATTTACATTTTTACCTTTTGTACAATTGTTTACAAAAAAATCACATCGGCCTACACTTAATCAACAAACGATGGACCCAAAACATCACTTTACAATCAAAAAGGTGGGACCTAAATCATCACTTTATCAATTGCTCATTGCAAAAATTAAAAACTATGCCATAATATTCTATGAAATAGTAGGCACAATTATTAGGAGAAAGAATAAAGTAGTAGGCTAGAACTTATATTTTTATAAGAATAGGATTTTGGGGCATTAGGGCAAAAGCTGAGATGAACATGAACTTCACATCATTATTCCTGTGTTTGGTAGATAAGTTAGGAAATAGATGGATTAATAAAACCTGGATAAGTTATATGAATAGTATTAGATAAGTTAGATGAATAGCTATCTAAGCATGTGTTTGGAGAGATAGTGGTAACTAAGATTATGAGATAAGGTGTTAGGTATAGTAGAGTAAACTTTAAATTAATTTGTAAATTGTCTATAATAACCTTACAATGTTTGTTCCTAAAATTGAAAAGATTATGAGATTAAGGCTGCGTTTGGTAATCATCTCAAGATGAAGAATGATGATTCATCTCAGAGTGACTCATATGAATAGTGTCAAGATGAATCAGTCATCTCACCATTTGGTAGCAAAAAATTCAGACCCGGATGATATCATATTGTGTTTGGTACAAATTGCAAAACTCTAGATTAAAATTTAAATTGACTATTTTACCCTTATTAAATACCCCTACCGATTTCACTTTTATCGTTGAGATAAATAGTACCCTTTATTATTTATTACTCTGTATTATTATTATTATTATTATTATTATTTATTATTATTATTTTTTATTTTAGTATTATTATTATTATATTATTATTTATTGTGGTATTAGTGATTTTTTTATTATTATATTATTATAATTATTACTATTATTGTTATTATTTATTATTATTATTAAATATTTATATTATTATTATTATTATTATTATTATATTATTATATTGTTGAGTTATTATTTTTATTATTCTTGTTATTATTATAATTATTACTATTATTGTTATTATTTTTATTATTACTATTATTATTATTATTATTCTTGTTATTATTATAATTATTACTATTATTATTATTAAATTATTATTATTATTTATTATTATATTACTATTATATAATTGTTACTATTACTATTACTATTACTATTATTATTATATTATTATTTATTAAATTATTAATATTTATTATTATTATTATTATTATATTACTACTATTATTGATATTATTTATTATTATTACTATTACTATTACTATTATTATTATTATTTTATTACATTATATTATGATTTTATTATTATATTATTACTATTATTGTTAATATTTATTTATTATTATTATTATTTTATTACATTATTATATATTATTATTATTATTATTATTTAAAATCGTATAAATACATAAGGGTAAAATGGTAAGAGAGAGAAAGTATTGTGTTACTGTTTTAATGAGTTCACCTCATCCGACCAAAAACGTGAGATGACTAAACAAGGCGGAACAGTGAAATATCAACGGGCCTTGTATTCATCTCGGGCCCTCCAGTTTATTTTAGTTGGTTACCAAACAGTGAGATGAACCAAGATGATCTCTCATCTTGGTTTATCTTGGTTCATCTTCTTTACCAAACACACCCTAAGTCTCAAAAATAAAAATTAACGTGTATACATTCAGCAATTTAGACGTCATAATTTAGCTGATTTTTCATTTATTTATAACTTGTGGCAATTTACATAATTATTTTATTACTATAACTTTTAGCAATTATGTGGCAATTTGCCTAGTGGAATCATCAACATCAACCGACAGCACCACCATTGTTGGGAAGAACCTCTTCCACCACACAGTCCAGAACCCCGCGGCGCCTTTTTACCCAAATCTCAACGAGCGGCACTCAAGGGTGGGCCCGCGCTGGCCTTTCAATGAAATTTTACCTCGACTATATGCAGAATTGGGGAAAAAATCGGGGATAGATTGACGCACTGCAGTTGGTGGTTGTAAAAAATTTGAGATGCCATATCCACAAGTTCACAAAGCCAAAGAAGATACGCCGCTGCTGCACCAAAAATTTGGGGAAATTTTGTGAAAGCTGTAGAGAAACAAGGAAAGAAAAAAGTAGGGTTCGTAGCTTTCGGAAGAACTCTGCAATCAAAAATTGAAAATGGGGAAGGGCAAATAGGTAAGATGCTTGAGCAATCTTCAACACTGTTCAGCCTGCCTATTTATCTCGAATTCAGCAGGATCAATTAACACATCTCTACAGGAAAAGAGCGCGGGCTCTGCTTTTATCCAGGGCTGCGTATTTTGTTTGTCCTGATACCAAACAGACATATTAGCCTGGGTAACTAGTCCTATCTTGGTTAGTGAGGTCTATCAAACACAGCAAAGGAGCTAATATTAGATAAACACTACAAGAACAAGATTATTTTCAGCGAAAAGAGCAGAGATAACTACACTGCTAGAGAACACAATTCATAATCTAAAAATAACAAAGAAAATAGCAATTAAGCAGCACCACCTTCCGGTTTTCATCCAAGAAACTAGCATATGATCCAAGAAAGTAGTACCCATCATCATCACTCGAGCAGATCAGAAACCGGCGATTTGTTGAATATATTCATGTCCGCCAACTGAGAGCCCAATGTTCTACTCGGTATGACATTACACGCACGCCTTCATCCTATCTCTAAACCCGTAGGCCGGTTTCTTAGCATCAAGTACGC
>CM038112.1:2175884-2186405 GCA_001642375.2 Mentha longifolia
ATAGATTAGTGTCCCTTACTATAAATAGAAGGTTCAAACTACATAGAAGATGAGAGAGAGTGCAAGCAAACAAAGTAGAAACCATCCTACATCTCTCTCCCAGAAAGATCTTCGGATCTCAACCTTCTAGTTATCCATAAGGCTTCAACTTCTATATCCATAGCCTTAGAGAGAAATCCTAGTCTTCTACATTATGCTTCATTGTAAAAGGATTTCTCATTAGTTGAAATTATACGAACCCAAACCCAAACCTAGTTTGAGAGTTTAGTTTGTAAAGGTTGTAAGGCTCGTGGAGTGCCTATCGTATAACTCATAGGCTCGTGAGTGCCGATCATATAAATTTACATAGGCTCTTGGATGCCCGTTGTAAACCCCAAGCTTTGAGTGAAGTTCATCACCGAGTGAAGGTGGTAAGAGTGGATGTAGGAGCGTAACCTCCGAACCACTATAACTTTTGTGTTATGCGCTTTACATTCTTTATGCTTTGATTATTCATAACACACACTCACGCTCTAAGTGATAAACTGTTTTAAGTGCAAGATAACTAAAGCGAGTATAATAGCTCACACATTCCGCACCGCACCACTCGTCAAGCAAGAAGCTTTGAAAGGGTGAGAACACTTTCAAAGCGTCACACTTCGCAAGAGGCCGAAAAAATCGAAGAGAAGTTTAACATTTCTCTACACACGCATTCACCCCCCCTATACGTATGTAACTCGCTACTTTCGGGACCAACAATAATTAATATTTGTAACTAAAAATTACATTTTAAGAATGTATATACCATAATTTTAAATACGTGAACCATATCTTGATAAATAAAACTAAAAATAAATGTTAAAATAATTATAAATCCTTAATTGAATGAGTGAATCGTATTTGATAATTGTATGAAATTGAAGAAAAAATATGTAAATTTTAAATTCTAGAAACATGATTTAAAGTTTAAACAATGAAATTGACATAGAGAATCGGATGTGAAAATTATTAATCCCTCCGTCCCGTGCTAGATGACACATTTGGTTTCGGCGTGGGAATTAAGACATGAGTATTTAGCGTGTAAAGTGTATTGTGTTTAGAGATGCAATGCGATTTGTGTATTTAGATATATTTTAAAACTATATTATATGCATAAAAACATATTGATGTCTGATTTTAAATGATAGATCGTATTAAGACCTTTATTTTGATATAAAAATCAGAGAACAAACGAGCAAGTTATAATAATTTAAACTTTTAGAATTTAAATTATTTTGAGATGCGTGTTGAGGCGAGTGAATGAAGAGATCTAATCATAGAATGTTAAGTGTAATAAGAGATAAATTATTTGTACCATTTAAACCTTAACTATTTTTCAAAAAAGAAACGAATTATCTAGCGTAAGACGTCCCAAAATGAAAAACAAGTCATCTAGCTGGGGACGGAGAGAGTACACTCTTATCCTCTCTTATTGAGTAAATGCTTTTTTATCTTGATAATATTTCCGACAAATCATTTTACATTAGGTGTTGCATCTAATGCCTACTGGCCACGTGGACCGGGCTTAAAAAATCAAAGCTGAGGTGCGTCGCAGGAGATAGACACCTCCCGTAATAATTACGTTTAATTCGCCTTCCTCATTGAAACCCCGCCTAAACTGCCTCACTCTTAACCTCTCGTTCTATATAAACCCCACAATCAAACCTGTTCTTCATTTCTCTCTCTACACCAAATCAGAACGCATACTCCCTCTCTCTAGATACAATAAATATACTACTGACATATACACACGGACGCACAATCGCATATATATACAAGGATTGCTGTACGTGTGTGCATCAATTGAAAGGAATCAGGAGCTATTGTGTTGCTAAACAGTCGCTGCGATTTTGGGAGTTTCCGATTTGAGTTGCTGTAGCTTCATTTTTTTAACTCGGTGAGTTCGATTTTTTGTGGTTGAGATGGGGAGTTATCAGAATTGCGTCAATGGAGAAGCTGAGCCGCCGAGGCTGACGCCGTCGGCTTCGTTCAAGGCGAAGAAGAAACCAGGCGCCGCCATCTCCCGAGCTGGGTCGGAGGCGGATGACATCATCACTCTTTTGCATGGCTCCGATCCGGTGCGCGTCGAGCTCACTCGCCTGGAAAATGAAGTTCGAGGTCTGTGTCTGTGTGTGATAATTTTTGAATTTCTATGTTTGTTTATTGGTAGAAACCATAATTGGTTGGATTTTGGTTTTACTAAATCAAAGTTTTGGGCAAACCTCTGATTAATTTATTATTGTGTTGCTGTTTTGTTAGTTAAAGGCTGTTAATTTGGTGGAAGATCACTATTGTCTTCGTCTTTTCACAAAATCCCGTTGGCGTACTTTTTCGTTTTTCAATTTGGAAAGTTTTAGGGACTCTGATAAATTCTTATTTTATAGATACAGAATTTGGCTTTGAACCATTACCTTATTTATTATATCTGATTCAATTAACCCTTGATTACTCAATCTTCTTGCATATTCCTCCCTTCAGTTAGAAGTTCTAAAGAATTGTTTTTCTTTTTTGAAACAAAAGCTCATTTGAATAGTAACAAGTTGCAATGTGCATTCCAATTAATGAAATCTTTCTCTGAAGTCGAATACTTATAGTTTGTTAGTACCAAAACAGAAAATTCTAATTATGTGCGGTGTGCATAAGATGTATTTCTTCTCCTTATATTTAGAAGTATAACTATTGAAATTTAGATTTTCTTGGTGAATACGGATAGCGACCGTGGTTTCGTATAGCTAAAGACAGGAATAGAAAGAAAAAGAAAAAAAAAATGAATGGGGGCACCATGGGTATGTGTGGGCTGTGGACCTTAGGCTCTGAATGAGTGAACGTAAAGTCAATTACTTAGTCCCCACTGCATGTTGCTTATGGGGTTTATTAGATTATATCATTATACCATTTTCCATATTAAAGATATTGCTCTGCACACTTTTTGAGATTCCTATCATTTATTTTAATCAGAATTACATTGTTTGGCTTTATTGGTTCATCTAGCCAATTAATTTCCTCTCCATTGAGTTGTGGTCCTTGGTCCTTGGTCCATAGAACTTTCAGAGTCGGGGAAATTTTGTCGATATATTTCAATAATGGATGTTGAGCCGTCACTGAAGTGAGATTTTGATGCGGATTTGGAGTTGTGGTGCATTTAATTGCTTTTTTTGCAGTTTGCATAGGGTGTGTACCACAGTTCTGGAAATCTATAATCTGAAATTGCTGTTAATGATAAATTACTAGATGCTACATTGAATAGTCCGTGCTTCAAAGATATGCCATACATTTGAAACCCTCTTAAGGACAGTGAGGACACTGCTGCTTCACCAATGGCTTTATCACTATGACTTTTTTTCTTCATATGAAAGAAAACATGGTCCCGGAATCTATCTTGAATTTAGTATGAAAACTTGAGGTTTTTGTGCTGTTCAATTATTCAAAAGAATCTGAAGCCTGAATTAGGCAAATTGTCTATATGTTAATCAATTTAAGCAGAGCATGTTTAGCACGGAATTAGTTTGCTAGTTGTTAAAGCAAACGCATTATCTTGGTTTGTTGATTCATATTAAATAATATTGCAATTTGCAGAGAAAGATCGAGAATTGGGAGAGGCACATGCAGAAATCAAAGCACTGAAGTATTCAGAACGCCTCAAGGAGAAGGCCAGTTGAAGAGGTACACTTAAAACTTACACATACAATGTTGAATCTTCAATATTTTGTAGATATATGCTGTAAAAGTTATGAGGGAGGAAGCGAATGTTAAGGTGGATTTATTGAAGCTCTTTCGAAATTGCTTTGGGATTGATTATTGAAACAAAATATTCTCATGAGTGACTATTTTGCACTTATTGTTAATGGTGCTTTTTCCTCTTTACTGTGCTCTTTTGCTCTTTACCCTATCTGTTAGGTGGTGTTCTAATTATTTTCAAGAACACATATAATTTCTCTTCATCTCGGGGGGAAGGAGTATCATATGACATTATTCTCTTTCTGTAGCTTACTGAAGAGCTTAAGAAAGTAGATGCAAAGTTTAAAGCAGCAGAATCGCAACTTGAAAGCAAGGTAAATTCAAACAGATTCTGCGTTCATAGATTTCAGTCTTTATCAAATTAAGAACTTCAAAACTTTAAAATATCAATTTCTATTGAATATAAAGTTTTGTTATTCCCTGTGAATTTCAGAATCTAGAATTAAAGAAAATAAATGAGGAGAAGAAAGCTGCTCTGGCTGCACAATTTGCTGCAGAAGCCACTCTTCGAAGAGTGCATGCGGCACAGAAAGATGATGAGATGCCTCCCATTGAAGCAATCATCGCACTCTGGAAGCCGAGTTAAAGCTGACCAGAATGGAGGTATTCAACTGGGCCCACTTTGAATTCCTCTAGCACTGACAATTCCAAAATCTTAGTCTAGAGATGGAGTTATGAAGGTGTTTAACTAAATACAAATCCATGGATGTATAATTTATTAGGTAGCAAAGCTACAGGAGGACAACAGAGCTCTTGATTCGACTTACTAAATCTAAAGAGGCTGCTTTATTAGAAGCAGAACGTACGGTTCAAATGGCTCTAGCAAAAGCATCCATGGTGGACGATTTGCAGAACAAAAACCAGGATTTGAGTAAACAGATTGAGATATGCCAGGAAGAGAATAAAATACTGGACAAAATGCACAGACAAAAGGTTTCTGAGGTTGAAAAGCTGACTCAGATGTTCGTGGAGCTTGAGGCGGCTGTTTTGGTGGAGGTGCTGCTGCCAACGCTGTTCGTGAATACCAGAAAAAAGTGCAAGAAATTAATGTAAGTCACGAATCAACAGTCTGATTATCTTACCCTAAACGTTGTGTTTTCTCTTGAGGTGAACTAATTGAAATGTTTGAACAGGAAGAAAAAAGAATCTAGACCGTGAGCTCGCCCGTGCTAAGGTATCAGCACATCGTTGTAGTGTTGTTGTTGCTAATGATTGGAAAGATTGCCAGTGACAAAGTAATGGCCAGGTTAAGCAGTGGCTTGAAGAAAGAAAATTCTATCAGGTTCCCCTACATCACCTTGTTAACAGTTGATTGCTGATAAACATGATCTAATTCTTAGTTTTATGTATTTATAGCTGATTATTAATTTTGGTAAACATTGAAGAAGATGAAAAACTTAGTTTATATTCCTACTCGTTTACTTGGCAATGGCATATAAAATCAGTTTACGACTTAATCCTGTTGAGTGGCGATTAATTTGGACTTAAACTGGGGACTGAAACAGGGAGAGATGCAGCAGCTGAAAAGATAAACTGGCAATTGCAGATCGTTGCAGCTAAGGCAGAAGCACAGTTTGAAGGTGAAGATATTGACAATCTTACTTCTTTCTGCTGCAATAATTTCAATATTGATCTGATATCGATCTTCTTTGTATACTAGGAAAAATACCATTTACGTTTCAAAGTTTTGGAGGAAAGACTCAGAGTGAATCCAAATTGTACAAATCGCGTTCCATCACAAGGGAGAAACCCACGAGCAATGGAGCTCTACGGAGACAATCACTTGGAGGATCAGAAAAACTTATCCAGACCATCATCGAATGCATTCTATCCAAGAAAAGGGAGTTTATCAGCTTCAGCCCGGATCATTAATGCCAGTCATTATTAGAGAGGAAAGAGATTCGTCGAGTTCTTTTGAGAGTGATGGGAGCTATCCAATGGGGATAAGAGGGCGGCAGATATAAACGAGAAAGATAGTCGACTCACCAATGGCAATGGGATAACTCATCCTTGTGAGAACGGGAATGGGGTTATCTTGACTGAAAAGTTGTCAAACGGATATGAAGACTACGTTTCTGGAATGCTATATGATTTGCTGCAGAAAGAAGTCATTTCACTGAGAAAAGCTTGCCATGAGAAAGATCAAAGCTTAAAGGACAAGGACGATGCAGTTGAGGTATGGTGATAAATAATTCGCTCGTCTTCATACACTCTCTATCTCCCCCTCCCCCTCTCTCTCTCTAAACTGTTATCTCCCATGAAAATTGGTCAGATGTTGGCGAAAAAGGTGGAAATGTTGAACAAGGCAATGGAAGTCGAGGCCAAGAAAATGAGGAGAGAAGTAGCTGCCATGGAGAAGGAAGTTGCTACTATGCGAGGTGACAAAGAGCAAGATCAAAGGAACAGGCGCCCTAGTGCTACAAGAGGAGCCATTGTTGGTTCTTATACACATTCTTCCTTGAGGTACGTTCTAAACCGAAACCATATATACTCATGTTTACATGTCTTCCTTGTTAGGAAAGATTCGGATATATGAAGTATTCGTTTAGTAGTCTAACAGTTTTAACGATGATGTTCGATAAACTTTGCAGGAACGGAAGGCACCTTTAGAGTGAATATTATCAGAGTGCTGTGGTTGTGAGAGGCGAGTGTAGTTTTGTGAGCATACAGCTTACTTGTAAAGGATTATAGTTTCTATAATTAGTACTAATAATTTTGTATATCTTGTTTGCGAACTATCTGATTTTAGGATATATATATATATGTTTCTGATTTGAGAGCTTGTGTAATGTAATTGTAAATGAAGCTATAGTTTTTGAGGCGGTGTATCTAGAATCATGATATTATGTTGATTATATAATAATAAGCATTGGTTTTTTTGTTTTCTCCCTATATGTACGGTAACAAAGATTAGATATAAAGTTTCTATTAGGAAAAATAAATGCAAAGACATTTTAAAAGGATTAATTGCAACCAAAATACCAGCTTAAACATTTTTTTGCAAATTAAATGAGAAGATTTGCAATTTTTAGCATTTAATTTCCAAAAAGAGACGCCAGAATGAAGTGTCGCTTGATTGGTAATACGTTTTCCCTTTAACTAAGAGATCGGAAGCTCAAATCACCTTTAGAAAATTAAAAAATCATTATTGATCATCCTTTAAAAAGATATACATATGCAATTAAAACGTTCTCAATTTTCTTGATGGCCGGAAAGATGATGTGGACGTCCCTAGTGACCGGAATGATGATGTGGATGCCACATCATTCAACAAGTGCCCACTCTTTAGAAAAAAACAAAATGGGGAATTGGGTGATGCTCTAGGGTTTTGAATTTGAATATTTATTAAAAAGTAAAAATATAACGAGAAACAAGAAAAACAAATAAAATCGACCCTCATCTCTTGCCCCCCAACCAAGACTGTGACAGTAAGGTCGAAGGTTTTTATCTTTCACCCCTTAAAACCCTGAACCCAAAACCCCCCGAAGTCTAAACAAGACAAACACAACCACAATTTTCATAGCGAGAATCCAAAACCATTTATGAATGGCCCTTCTTCTCAAGCCAAACACTCCTCTTAAACGCATGGCCCGCTCGTTTTTTCACCTTTTCCCCTTCTTCTATTCATTCCTTTCATTCCCGCGCCCCGCTGTAATCTCGCCGTATCCTCTTCCTTCTCTCTTTTCTAAGCCCTCCTTCACAATTCTCACCACCAGGTATGTTTTTTTGCTCCATTGTGTATTGCTTCGCTATGTGTGTATTGGTTGTTTAAAGTGGCACTCTCGGCTGTGGATTTTATTTGAAAAGAATTAGTAATCTACGCATTTCAGTTTCCCAGAAATTTAGAAGAAAAATGGGGTTACTGAATTTAGCTTAATTCTTACTTACGTAGTGTTGCATTTGTGTGCGTGGGTTCTCCAGTAATGTGGAACTATGAATACCATTTCGTGTTAATTGTTTCTTGCGTTCATGTGGGCTTATGAGCGTAAACTTTTTGTTCCTCTTGTTGCTTTTCTTGTTAGCTCTATTCTTTTGTTTGTTGTAGAGCTCATGCTGTGGTTCCAAGAGCATTCATGTCCTCAAGTGCCAGCACCGAAGCTGTTCGTGAGGGTAAAGTCTCGAGGAGAATATGGGGTCGGAGCAGATTCAGGTGTGAACTGCTTGCCTTAGTGAACATGTAATAACTGAGCTATTGAATTGTAAAAGTTTGGTTGGATTTGTCTTCCCCAGTAACTGATCATGATCTTATCTCAGGTAATGGAAGGGTTGGATCCTGTAAGGAAACGACCTGGCATGTACATTGGAAGCACCGGATCTCGAGGTCTTCATCATTTGGTTTGTTCTTTCCTCTCTGCATTTTTTTTGCTAGTTGAAATCCAGATTAGTGTTACTTAAATCAGTTTTTGCTTAATTTTAGGTTTATGAAATCTTGGATAATGCTATTGATGGAGGCACAAGCAGGACATGCTTCAAAGATTGATGTGATTTCTTCTTGCAGACATTCAGTGAGCATCACTGCCATGGAAGAGGGTACGTGCCTGATTATTTACAGAATTAGGGATTTAGGGTATACTATAAGTGGAAACACTATTGGTTTTAAGCAACATCATTATGTATCTCGTTTCAAAATATTTTGGTCAAATGACATAATATAGCAGAATATTGCAGAGTGAGCTTTGTGCAGTGTCATTTTTATTAGAGATGTTCTTCAGATGCTCTTTATTTTGTCCTCTGAAGATCTTCAAACTTATCACCATGAAATACAAAAGCAGGTTTAGGATAAAGCAATCTGTTGAACCAATACCAGCTGTAGTTCTCCAGTGATATATTTATCTCACGTCTCAATCTTTAGTTATATGTCTCAAGTGGAAAAGTCTCGAGTTCTGCTTCCTCGACCCGTAAGAGTTTTTGATGCATGTTAGAATTTCCTGAGGTTATGATACCATCCTTGATCAATCGTTTAGTACTTTAGTGTTTATTCCTGTATATTCACTACTAAGTGTAGAACTTGTTTTGAGGCGTTCTATGAGTATACTACCTATGGATGCTGCCTGTAGATTCGTATAAGATATATTTACTCAACTTATGTTACTTATGCATTACAGATCCCAACCGACATGCATCCAGCAACAAAAAAGTCTGCTTTGGAGACTGTCTTAACGGTAGATTTTGTTTTACATACTATCAGTTATAAATTGCTTAGAATGTCTTACAGCCCAATTTCCATGTCACAGATACTTAACACTCTAATGCATCACTGCAGGTTTTGCATGCTGGTGGCAAGTTCGGTGGCACAAGTAGTGGTTATAGCGTATCTGGTGGACTTCATGGTGTGGGTTTATCAGTTGTCAACGCATTGTCAGAGGTGTCAGTTCTGTTTTAGTAACGCTTTATGTTTGTATCTATATGTTTTGCTTTACTTCCAGAATTAAGTTTTAGGGGATGAAAAATGACCTTTCTTCCCATGGGTAACTAAGATAGTTTTTATACATTCACACTTCAACAACCTTCTATTTGTTAATGTTAATGGTTGTTTATATGGCTGGCTCAGCCACCAATTCTACAAATTTTGCTTCATTACAATTTTTTTTGGAGGAGACTGGTTAATCAGAAATTTTCATTTGTTCCTCTGCTGACATGTATTGTCATCTGTGTGTGTAGACTTGTGGTTGTTTAGCATAATGAACATCACTTTTATCAGCTTCACTTAGATAGTAATCCTTCTATATGCTCGTGGTCAGACCCTTGAAGTTACAGTATGGCGTAACGGTAAAGAGTATAAGCAGAACTATTCCCGTGGGAAGCCTGTGGCAAAATTGATCTCTCGTGAGCTTCCAGCTGAAATGAAGGACCGCCAAGGGACTCGCATACACTTTTGGCCAGACAAAGAAGGTCGGTCTTTACTTTAATTTTTTAGTTTCTTTGAGTTGGAGCAGTGATGAATTGAATCAGTGATTGACTAGCCTTTCTCTTATTACAGATTTACTACAGAAATTGAGTTTGACTACAACACAATTTCTGGTAGAATCAGGGAGCTTGCCTTTCTAAATCCTGAGGTATTTTTTAACAATTTAATTGTGAATCCTATGTGATGGGCATTTTTATAGAAATTTATTATGTTGCAATTTCTGATTATCATCCTTTAGCAATTTCCCAATTTATATCACTAAGCTGTAGTAATTTCCTGTATTTTCTTAGAATTGCCTCGTTGGTGAAATTATTCACGCTAAATTGTGACTTTTTTTGTAATGGATATATAGGAGCTTAGATGTTTTTTTTAAGTTTTGATTTTTTTATACAGCTCTGATTCTTCTTAGACCATCATTTGGGAGGACACTAATATATGCTCTGAGAACATGTAATGACAATCCATATTTTCACTGTCAGGTTACAATTGCTCTGAAAAACAAGATGTGGACCCAGAGAAGACGCAACATAACGAATACAGCTATGCTGGAGGGTTAATGGAATATAAAGTGGCTTAATACTGATAAGGTATGCTAATGTTTATATAGCTTCACTTTTGTGATTGCTTGGCTATGTAACTACTGCAAAGTTGATGCACTTAAGGTGACTTGAATTTCTCAAATGTTCCATTCATTACTCTGAAAGTCATGAGCTACTTTGCTGTTTGATCTAAGTGAATTTGAAGGTTTTCCATTTATTACTATATGCTTTAAATCCTACTACTATTATCATTTTATTGCAAGAAATGACCTGCATATTTCTGTCCAGAAACCATTGCATGATGTTGTGGGGTTCAGA
>CM038112.1:2186505-2199803 GCA_001642375.2 Mentha longifolia
GAGAGAGAACTAGGGTTCCCACTAATAATATATTTCTTATTACTTCTTCAATGCATTCCTTCGGTAGTGATTACAATATTTATAAACTAAATCCTACAATTAAGGAAAAGATATGCATAAAGATTAATACTAATCTAATAAATAAATATAAGAGATATTATCCTAAATTAGTTAATACTATCGTATCAACTCTCCCCCCGGTTGAAATCCACCTTGCCCTCAAGGTGGGTACCATGTTGCAATGACCCACACACCCCGTGGCGAATCGCAACAACGTAGAAGCTGAGGCGCGATATCCCTTCCGGGATCAAACACACGCCGAGAAATGTGCCGGAGGAACCATAGACTGTTGACCACTCTCCACATGCTTTCCGTGGACCCACCCCAGTCGACTTGTCCTTGATCGTTCGCCTCATATTTGCATGGGAGAGGCTTGGAGCTTCCTTCTATTCCCCATCCACATCAACGACGTTAGGCGGGTTCGGCAAGTCACGCAAGCGAGAAGCGATGGCGAAAGACGCTACAATGATGCGGGCTGCGCGGCTCGATTGAGAGCCTCGGTGACAATGGGGGGCTGGTCGACTCGTGTGAGAGCCTCGGCGACAATGGGGGGCTGGTCGACTCGTGTGAGAGCCTCGGCGACAAGCTCCGCATGCAACTCGGCCTTCAGCTCGGCCTTGATGGCAGGTGTCTCGGTCGCATCATGCAGTTCGGCCTCGGCCACGGGTAGTTCGACCACGGTCACAGGAAGTTCGGCCTCGGCAACGGCCAGTTCGGATTGGGCGTTGTCGTCCTCCTCATCGACCTCGTCAGTGGATAAGAGTAAATCGATCTCGGCAGTGCGACTTCTTCAGTTCGACTTCTTCTTCTTACTTGATCCTCTTCTTCCGGAAAATGGCTCGGAGGCTGCTTCCCGCACGATGTCGCCGGCTGCGGCGTATAACGCATGCCTTGCTTCGTATATTGCATATGAGCGTGCACCATGGGGCGGCTAACTAGGCCGTGAGACCCACCGCGGTACCACCTGCCGTCCCACTACTATCGTGGTACTTGGAACATGCACCGAGCTGCTGTTGGCGCGGCAACTCGCGGCCCGACGTGTAGCAGCAGGCCGTGAACGACGCCACGTCTCCCATGTCGTCGAAACGAAGCAGCGGGTCAGGTTCCGATGACAGCGGAAACCCCCTAACTGAGCGACGGCGTAGATGGTCGGTTTCATCAGTGTCCGGATGAAAACGAGACAACGGCCGATCCCAAGAAGAAACTGGTGGGGATCTGCGCGGCTTGATCTGCTCGTGCTGCGGTAGATGCGCCAAAGTACGGGCACGCCGATCGGTGTCAGCGAGGCGGGCCTCGAGCCGATCCAAACGCGCCAGGAGGCGATCAAACTCCTGCGCATAGGCAGCTGATGGTGGTGGCGGCTGATGGTGAATGCGTGAACCTGGTCGCGTGGTGTTGATGGTGATAGGCGTCGCGAGCCACCGAGAAAGAATTCCTGTGCGGCGGCGGCCGATAGGGACCCCGTCGCAACGTTGTTATTGTAGGCGTGAGCCATGAATTGAGTTCAGCGATGACAGCTCTCGAGGAGAGAGCTCTCAATGAAAGCACCAGTTGATAGGATCGAAACCCTATCGAGCAACGAACACGAACAATGAAGCAATAAAATATGGAAATCCGGCGCCTCCTACGTGAAGGTCGTCGGCAGCATGAAGGAAAGGGAGTCGGCGCCTTCACGAGGAAGGTCGTCGGCTGGATGGAAGCTGAACGCGGTCCATCGACCGTCGGCAGCCAAGGGGCGACGCTCGTGAAATACCACGAGAGAGAAACTAGGGTTCCCACTAATAATATATTTCTTATTACTTCTTCAATGCATTCCTTCGGTAGTGATTACAATATTTATAAACTAAATCCTACAATTAAGGAAAAGATATGCATAAAGATTAATACTAATCTAATAAATAAATATAAGAGATATTATCCTAAATTAGTTAATACTATCGTATCATACATCTATCTAAACCTCTCTAAATTTTAACGAAAGAGATCTAATGTTAACACAGTACTAATTTTTGTATACATTTTCAAATTTACGAACATCAAAGAATATATAATAACTAATAGTTTGCAAGTTGTTCACTTTATAGTAATTCCAAAATAGAAGAAAGACTTACATTTTACAGTGTAATGATAACACGGTACTAATTTTGTAATACATTTTAAATTTTTACAGCGCATCGAAAAATACATAGTAATAAAGTAGTAATTTGCAAATTGTTCACTTTCATACAAGATAGAAGAAAGACTCATATCTTAAATTTATAATGAGTGAATTTTCAAATTCAACAAACTTAATCAATAAAAAATTAAGAAAACTTTCATTTGCCTATCATTAGGGGTGAGCACAGGTCGGCTAACCGTCCATTTAACATATAAAAAAACCGACCGTGCGGTTTTTAGGCGGTTCGGTTAACCGTGAAAAAATAATAAATAAAAGCCAAAAACCGTTCATGCGGTTAACCTAAAAACCGGTTCGGTTAACCAATTATTCAACGGTTAACCATAATTAAAATATATATTTAAAATATATATTTAAAATTCATGTTATGAAAAATTCCAAATTATAAAAGATGAATATGTATAATATAAAATTTAAAAAGTATAAATCACGTGGTTAAGAAAATAAAATTATAGTTCAAATAACAAATACATACAAAGTGACATGTGTGTTGTGGAAGGAAAACAAGTCTAATTTAGAAGGGAAAAAAATATTTGGATAGGAAAAAAGTTTAAGAATAGTAAAAGAGAAAAAATAATTAAATAAACTTACGGTATATAATATATATCTAACAAATATAATTTTAATTTTTTATACATACCGGTTCGGTCTGGTTAACCATCGGTTTTTTGACATAAAAACCAAAAACTGAACCGTTAACACGGTTTTTTTAAATTAGAAAATTAAACCGTAACCACCGGTCCGATTAACCGCATTTTCGGTCCGATTTCGATTCGGTTCGGCTGGTGGTTCGGTTTTTCGATTTTTATGCTCACCCCTACCTATCATTATCCATGTATATGCTCCTCATGATAATATTGACTTATTTTCGCCCTTTCATTCTCAACTTTTGTTTAATCAGACACTTAAAAGTGTAATCTTTCTTAAAAATATATGAGAAACTTTTACAAGAAGAATTAAAATAGTTAACCTTTTAATTAATTCTGGTAGAGATTTTACCTTATAAGATTCTTATTCGTATCATGTCCCAAACTATTGAGGATGCAATTGTTTTTACACGTCTACTTGCAAATGTTTTATTGAATAATATTATGCTATTATTGAATTTTGAGCCTTCAAAATATATTAATTAAAAATATATGATAAACGAGAGGTTACACGTGCAATGTACGTTGTCACTACTAGTATAAACTAAGTTGTCTTAACTTGGATTATAGTAGAAATGTTCCCTTACCCACGGTGGGCACACTTAATATGCCCACCGGTGATGTGGCAATGTCACGTTTGCAATTTTTCCTTTTAGGGTTTAGTTTTTTATGTTAGAGTTTAGTTTTTTATAGTAGGGTTTAATTATTTTTGGTAGGGTTTTTATTAATTTCCTTATATATTCCAATGCCACGTCATCTGTGGACACATTAAACATGCCCACGATGGGCATTAGAGCATTACTCTAGATTATAAAGCCTACTAAACAAGCCATAATGATATGAGACAAAAGTAGTACCCTCTTAGTCACAATTCAATTTACTAATGAACTAGCATAATTTATGTGTACTTCAGTTTTCATTAAGTCACTTTTTATTTATTTTCGATTTTATGTGTTTAATTTTTTATTTTTATTTTTCAATTTAATAATCAAATTAATTAAAGCTATTAGTCCACCATTATATACTACCCATGTCGAAAAACAAATGAGACAATTGAGTTGGGACGGAAGGAGTACTATTTTGGGACTACGAGGTAAGATAACTAATTAATCATATCCTGTTTCATTCCTTCCACCAAAACACAGCCGATTTAGAAACGTTAATAATTTCCTTATAAGTAGTACGCCCACCCGCATGATGTGCGGGCGTGACACTTCAAACATTATAAGGAGTATTTTATAAGGCGTAATAATAAATTATACTTATCGAACAATTTTAAGTAAATAGTACTTCCTCTGATTCAAGATTCATAACCCATTTCTTTTCCTTCTTTTCGGCAAGCATTTCCACGCTCCTCGATGATGGGTTCAAAATAAAATTTTAAAATATTATTTCTTTTACGGATACTACGAGTGTTACGGTATCCTGTAAAAGAAACAATACTTCAAAAATTTATTTTGAAACCCATCATCGAGAAGCGTTGAAATGCTTGCCGAAAAGAAAAAAAAAAAAAAAGGGTCACGAATCTTGAATCAGAGGAAGTAGTATAAAATAAACTACTACTACAATATTACTTTAGGCGTTGTAATTATATGTTATATTAATTTGCTTAATTGACTTAAAATCTCTTGACTTTTTCTTTTTCTTTTTTATCAGGCAAATAACGCACACACTCACACACACACACGCACCTGAAGTGTCTCAAACCCCCGACCTCTTGGTTGGAGGGGAAACGTTTTACCAATTACAATTTGATACGCATATTGAATATATCTATCATGAGCCAAGCGACATTTTTGAAAGGAAAAAAAAAAAAAAGAGAAGAAAAAACAAAATAGAAAAGCAGCGAAAATGAAGATACGGAGTAATACCCAACAAACTATAGGAGCGAAATTTTTGGAAGTATAGCGAATTAAACAGAGTGATAGTTTTATTAACTCAACTTTAAATATTGCAGGTAAAATATTACCGTTAAAAACCTCGTTTTATATAGATAAAATTTTTATTCCTTCAAAAAAAAATAGATAAAAATTTTATAACGAAATTACCCTAAATATGGCGGGGGGGGGGGGGGGGAAGACAGATATAATTTTGACTAGTTATGAAGTAGAAAAGTGGATATCAGAGGTTTAGAAGTGAATAGTGGTTAATTGTAATTGTAAATCCTGCAATTCAATTCAATTCAAATTATTTAAGATAGTGGGCGGTTTTAAAATTAACTGTTTCATAATTTGAATGTTGTGAAATGCTTTGCATGCCTTTCGGTGAGCAGTTAAATAAAATATTTAAATTTAAATCGTGTAACTGATTTTTTAAAAATAACTGTTTAAAATGAAAATTATTATTCTAACCTAAATTGGTGGGCAAAAAAAATTGTCATTTTCATTTTATTTTTATATATACTAGTACCGTGACCCGTGCGATGCACCGGAACAGTTATATTCAAACTCAAGTAATAAAATATAATTAAAATGAATAAACAAACCAATCATTTCAACAATAAATATCATAAATTTTTCTTTTTCTTTTAATATTCGCACATATTACGAAAATATAAAACTTAAGGGAAAATATTTATATGTTGAAATAGAAGAAAAGGAATTTAATTTAAATAAATATGATAAAAGTGCTTCATCAAAAGATGAGTAATATAGAACGGGATATTCTACTATCTAAAAGATCGTGTAGATTTGGGAATACTATATCAAAGATCGTGAAGGAAAAAGGACGGTTAATCAACAAAAGTAGACAGTTAAATTTGGAGGCAAAAAATAACCGCTAAATCATTTTGTTTTAATATATAGATAGATATAGATATGGAAGAGGGCCAAGAGGCAATAAGTTACCATCTACTTCATTGTAACATCTAATTCAACAGTATTCCCTCAATTATTCGTGTATCTGAATGTAAAAATCAAATAGGAAATCATGAAGAAAACACGAATCTTAAATTTAGGACAAATCATATGTTGCAACAATTTAAGTTGGAAATAAAAACTCATCATGAAAAAACAAAAAAGAATATATCGAACACAAATCCTACACATCATTGATTGCAATCTTTTACTTACCTTTTCAGCTGAAGTGAAGAATGATCATTCTTCCTCAGAAGGGAAAATGGAAAGCTTGAATCGACGAGCATTGACAGCCTCATGATGTTCATTCCTCCTTTTCCGTCCACAAATTATCCTAGCGGAGGCAGCTGCATGGTTAGATCTGTGCAAGTCTAAAAGTTGGAAATTCGGTATGTCAGCTAGTTGAATGGGAACTTCTCTGAGATTCTCACAGTTCCTTAGCTCGAGGCGTTTGAGTCTGGGGAAATGATGATGAGAAGCTATCCAATTCTCCAAATTTGTTCTTCCAATGTGCAAACTTCAAGATGGCGAAAACCACCAGCAGTCGCCTCCCAAGTTTCACCCCAGAACGCTTTGTCTTTTAGCTTGAGCACTTCGAGTTTATCTAGTGTACCTAAGACAGACATATGGCTTCCAATCGAGAGAAGTATCACACAATGTTAGGCTCCTCAACTGTGTTGGAAATTTGTAGGCCGGAGGAAGTTCATGGAGTTGGCGTTCCACTTCTGAACAAAGAATAATATCATTGATTAGCTTCAGCTTTTCAAGATTGCCCAGTTTCTCTAAACTATCAAATGATCCGTTCTTGTTTCCTAGAAGCCAGGCTAGTTTTCCACGGATGCCCAATTTCTTCAAATTCGAGCTTTGCTAAAAACTTCTTCACTACAACTTTCCGGTGAAATTGTTCCGACCGTTTGAATCTGTTCACCTCCTCTGCTACTTTTCCCTGGCTTCGACAGATTAGCAGATGCGTTGGTCTTGAAATGCCGTAACTGCATCATGCTCGTAATATCTACTTTTATATCAAGGATTCGAGACGTCGTGTCAACTATAAGAGTTTGAATGTTCCAGAGTTTGGAGAAAGCTCCTGGGATAACTGCTTTGGTTGAATTGAAGGCGAGTACGATGTACCTTAAATGAAGCAATTGGTACAATTCAGTGGGAAGTTTGTTGAATTTGATGGGCTTGGCATCTAAAACTCTTAGCAGTTTGAAACCAACAGGAATGGTTGAAATGTCTTGTGACTGAATGGAGAATTCATCCTTGGAAAACAATAAACGAGCGAACACCTGTACTGCTAGGTTTTTCTCCGAGGAATGTTTGAACGTTGGAATGAATGCAGAGACGGACGATGCTTGTGTCCTTCCGAAACTGGAGGTTGAAATCCTCCATCATTGGACATCTTAATTTCTTGAAAGAAATTGTCCCTATCATTTCCAGCTTCTAGTTTGCAGAAATCGCGTAGCAGGTCATGAACACGACAAGTTTTCACTCTACCATCAGTCTTCAACTGGTCAGCTCTAAACTAAGTTCCTATTGATTAATCCTCCAAATAGCTTTTCCGCAGTTTCCCTCAAGGCTGATATTATCCCTTTCGTTGTACTAATCCTTCAGCGATCCACATGCGGATCAATTTCCACGCTGGGATCTCAAAGTCTTCGGGAAAACTCCCAACATAGAGAAAGCACTCTCTCAAGTGATCGGGTAATTTTTCATAGCTCAACGATATAATCTTTTCCATCTTTTTCTCTGTGTTGACATATGTACCTGAAACTTTCAGTGACTTTTCTCCACGTTCTTTTCATGGCTCTCATTTCAGCAGAAGGTGAATACTTTTTCCCAGAATGCCTCCTATAACTACTATTGCAAGAGGCAAACCACCACATTTCTCAGCAATATGTATTCCTTCATCTTTCAGTTCAGAAGGGAACTCCTCTGAATTAAATACTTCATACCGTAGAAGCAACCAACTCTCGTCAAGAGTCAAGAATCGCAACATATGAGGGTCTCTAAAGCGATTAGCATACCGGCCCACCTCCACTTGCCTACTGGTGATTAGGACCTTACCCTTCTTATTGCTTTTCGGTAAAGCAATTGAGAGATTATCCCAGTCTGCAGGCGTCCACACATCATCCATGACAAGTAAGAACTTTCCACTTGCTAGATAATTAGCCACCAAATCAGCCAACTCATGATCATTTTTCAGAGTAATATCCTCGGTTATCCTAGTGAACTCTTTCAGAATGGTAAGAAATATATCCTTCTTCGTGAACTCTTGAGAGATGTAAACCCATATGCGCACCGGGAATTGGAATTGGATTTGAGGATCATGAAAAATCTTACCAGCAAGTGTCGTCTTCCCAAGCCCTGGCATACCAATTATGGAGATGACATCGAGTTGATCAGTTTCTTCGTTGAGATATCTCGTTAAGGTTTCCGCCTCATCTTCAAAACCCACCACATTGTCTTTTCTTAGTATGGGAGCCTGCTCAAAACATTGACCAAAGTTAAATGATCAATAGAACAATAAGAACTAGGATCAATATATTTGAGTTAGATAGGAAGATTGCTTGTGATGAAACAATATTAGGCTACTTATATATTTTGTTTTGATTGAATATAAGCATGAAATAGTTAAGCTATAAAGAATGCTAAACTATAGAGGAAAGACAATTCTTCCATACAAGGATGTGTATCTGAGTATCACATATATTGTTCAACAGCTCTAATAAGTTAAGTTACACCTAGAAACCAACTGTGGAATTTGAACTCAATGACTTTACACCAAAATATTGTTGTAATCAAAATAAATAAATAAATAAGTCATGAAATTGATAAGGTTCTATGATACCCTTAAAACTATGCCTGACTTAGCAATTATTAGTTGACATTAGTACATGCAGTCATGCCTTCACATCTAATATATGCAACTATATACTGTATTTTTGAAAGATCATATATGAATGACTAATTTTTTTTTATTAAAAAATGTGCACTTCTAATTGATATTAATATGTATCTCCAGATATTCTTTAACTGCTTCCGTTCGTTTATATTAGGAAAGACTAAGATACTAGTATTTGCAGCACATATAACTGCTATAAATATACTCGAATTCAAGTATGAGAGAGAGAGAGAGAGAGAGAGAGAGAGAGAGGTGATGTCTGAGTCTGTTATGTGAGACTTTTTAGCATAAACAACTCTAATTTGATATTGAGGTTATTAGCTCGTCATCAGTTCATAAGCTATATCGAAAATATAAATAAATTGGTAGAGGGCGAAACTGAAAATATGTACATTGAATAATTTAGAAATGATCGCTTTAAGATATGTTACTCGTATGTAAATTCATAAAATAAAATAAAAAAATGTTACTCAGCCTGTTAAATCTAAACAAAAAAAAACAAACAAAACAAACAAAACAAACAAAAGGAATTGGTTGGTTCAAAGGAAAAATAATAATAAAAAAATACTTCAATGGCAAATAGCGGGTAATATTAAAATTAGAGGTCAAGCCCAAAAGTATTTCGTGGACAAAAGAAAAAGAAAAAGAAAAAGAAAGGGGAATCCAATTTCTGAAGAAGATGAGCACAAAAAGAAAATAAAATCAGAAGAAAATGAGAAAGTTGACCTCACGTTGCTCCGGCGGGTCTCCGTCGTCGACGTTGAGGATGGCGAAGCCGAGTCTACTATTGTCTTCCGTAGATATCGTTGATTTTCCGGCAAACGGCGTCACTTGTTCGGTGAATTGGGCCCGACGATTCTGGAAAGTTCTGCCGAAGAAACTTCTGGATTGGATTTAGCCTCGGCGGCCTGGGTGACGATGGAATCGATGACGTCTTCGGCTTCGTAGACGACGCACTGAATCTGGCGCACCAGCTCTCGAAGCTTCTCGTCCTTGCGCCGCTTCTTCCTCGAGTCCTTGAGAAAAGCTTTGAACAGCCGGAGATCGTTCTCTAACTTCTCCAATTGATTCTTCGCGTCCTTGATTAAATCCACGTGGTAAAGCAGCAGCTGCTTCAGGTTTCGAGGAGGAATTCTACGGCTGCGTCCGCCATTGCTTGCTTCGACCCTTGGACTTGGAAGTTGGAACTCACTCTCTATATAAAACCAAACAATCCCAACTTTTATTAATCTTTTCTCTCAATATATAAAAATATAAAAGAGGAATCTTTCGATTGATAGCAATTTTGTAAATAAAGGCAATATCAGTGTCAAATGAAATACAAAAATAAATTTTATTTATTAATTAAAATCAGCAAAACCCACCCACGTTCCACTAATTAAGAAATTTAATAAATTTCACTGATTAAGAAATACAATATAAAACTCGCTTCCTATTCGAAAAAAATAAAATAAAATAAAAAGGTCCACTATAATTAATTAACTACCCACAACTCACGATTAATTATACTTTTTTCTTAATTTATACATGTTCCGATATCGTCTACGATAACGTGATAATGATATAAATAAAGAAGCTGATATAAATCCTATCAAAAAAATTGAACCATTTGTACTTAAAAAGGGTTAAATTTTTAAATGAGAAAAATTATCAACGTGTCACTACCACAACAACGGTGACACATTAAGTAATCGTTATAGATATTGTATATACACACTATACAAACTTATACATGTGTATAAGTTATATAGAAAATCTATGTAGATCATATAGTATGTCGTATTTATTTAGCTCATTTCGTTAATTTATATCTCATATATATGGAGTATCTAATAAGCGGACCAAATGAAATGAAATGGTATCATCTACTCCCTCCACTTCACCTTTACTTGACACATTTTTTTTTTTTTGGATGTCTCCCCTACTTGACACATTTATTTTTGGGAAATAATTGAGTTTTAAATGGTACAATTAGTAATCCGTTATTACACTTAACATTTCTAATTAAATCTTATATCTACACACGTCGCAACATGTATCCCATAATTTAAATTCTAAAGTTAAATGATCATAAATTTGCTCGATTGTTCTTAATTTTTGATTTTTATACAAAATTAAAAGTCTTGATACGATCTTTCATTTAAAATTAGATATCAATATATTTTTATGCATCCATGATGCTTTAATTTTTAAATATGCATAATTAATAAACCACAATTAATCCCTAAACACAATACACAAAACACTTTCGTCTTAATTTTCGTACTGAAACCAAATACTTCAAGTAGAGTGGGGCGGAGGGAGTAAAATGCAAGTCCGTGAAAAAATATTGTTTTTTTACCGAAAACAAAAAAAAAAAAGGTTCTTAGCTTTAATTTATAATCCTCCAACTTAAATAAGGTATTCCTTGTCAATATATTTGCTAAATTTCTGATGAGAATATCGCAACAAATTCGAGTTCAGAGGAATTTTCAATTTTGGGAGATTAATGGCAACTGGAATGACTAAAGCTCTGATCACTACAACTTATCGCTGTTTGAAGATGAAGTGTTGGGCATAGAAGAACAAAAGACTGAGAACTACAAGTGAGATCAGTTTCTCCAAATCCTAAAGGCATAATGCAGAAAACCAAAATATGACCTCTTTCTTCATCCCTCCCCCTCCTTGGCCACTGCATCTCTTCGATTTGAGATCAACGAGCTACTAGAACGAAACAAACGAAACGGAACATCAAAATGATCGATGTTCTTATCAAAAAATCTCCGGCCTGGCAAACAATCACTGCAGATTTCACAGAAAACTCCAAGACGTCGGATCTCAAGCTAGCTCGGGTTTCGAACTAGTTTCTTCCGGAGATTTGAGGTACCACTTTTGAGGCGAGCCGAAGCTTTTAGCACCTATAGGTTTGTTCATCATTGCAGCATTCAGTTACCAGATCAAAATAGTGTGTAAAATCAGGCAAAATCCACATCTTCGTTATTAATTAAGGAGAATCATTACCTCTTCGTCCCAGTTCGTCCTCCACATCATGAACGACAGTGCCATCGTCTCGGTGATAACACCGGTGAGCATTCCGATCCACAGGCCCTGCATTATCGAATCTTGAAAAGTTAATGGTCTTGTTCTAGTGTTTTCAAGAATGCACTATCCACTTTTGATGGTCTTTACCTTTACTTGAAGATTAGTGACATAGCCAAGCACAAGTCCAATCGGTAATCCGATTACGTAGAAGCAAACGACGTTGATAATCGCAACAGTAGCTTGCATTCCTGCTCCAACAGCCACGCCTGATGCAAGAAAAACAAAAAATCAAAATGAAATCTAGACACTTGCAAAGAAAGATAAATTGCAAGAACTCGAAAAAGAAAAAAGGACCTGAGAAGACAGGATAAATGGTTGAACAACACTGAGAGAGCGAGAAGAATCGAGAGATCTGATACAGCATCAGCAACTGCAGGTTCTTTGGTGAATAGGTACCCGAGTTGACTACCGAATACTAAGCAGAGGATGAAAACTACTACTCCTATCACAATCGAAGTCCCAAGGATGACATTGATCGCAAATCTCACAGCATTAGCATCTCCTCTTCCCAGCTCGTTTGCAACTCGAACACTGTACATAAAAACGAGCGTTCAGAAAGAAGAATGACTATGAGATATGGGTTAAAAAGAATTCGAGTCGAAGCAAAAGTTTGGTGCATACCAGGCAGCGCCAAGAATTCCTAGACAGATCATGAACTCCCATCCGTTGACGTTGAGGCTGCAAATTTGCTCTCAGTTGTCAGTTTAGTTATATAGTCAAAAATTGAAAGCCGAGAATTAAAAAAAAATAAAAAAATAGTTACCAAATAGAGAAGGCAGAAATGGCAACTTCAGCATTCTTCATGTATCCTGCTACCAAGACTAAAATGGCATAGTACCATAATCGAGGCTGAAAAAAAAAATCGAAAGTGTTAAGTAAGTCGCTTGTGAGCAATCGAGGATGATGCTCTACATCACTCTTGTAGGGAAATGATGTAACATGCACACAACTCTTAACTTTTCCAACTCTCGTCTAAACTCATGATCTATTGATACTTATATTCATGAATCAAAAGAAAGATGTGTATTCCCATTTCCCACAATCATTTACAAGTTCAAACTACTAAACACTTAACAATTCTCTTGAGAAATATATCAGATGAAGTGTCAAACTCGAAAGTAGAAGACGATTATTTGCGAGGAAACTGTAACGGGTTCAAGAACTTACCAAACCATAAGCCCAGAAGCAATCGAAAGTTTCACTACAGGAAGAATATCCTTAAATGCAGCCATTGAGAACCTTTCCAAGAATCGGGACACCATCCTCCAAAAATGTAGATGAATTCCCCAATAATCGTGACCCACTGAGACATGTTTAGTGCAAGCATAGCACCTCCGACTCCCCATTCGAGAGTGTAGACAAAGAGATAGGATAAAGGAAAATGGACCACGAATTGCAGTACCGATAAGTAAGCTATGATCCTATTCTTTTGCTGTGCTTGCAAATACATTTGAATTGTCAAGGCAAACACAATGGCATAGTTGAATGGAATAAACCATAGAGAAATATATCCAGCAGATACTGAAATATCCTCATCTTGACCAAGCAGCCTAAATATCTGAGTTCCAAAGGTA